>OX465096.1:54364026-54569026 GCA_949987625.1 Chalcis sispes
TAATGTATTGATAAGTTTCACCGACGCGTGCGCGATCGTTTTGACTCCGTTGCATTTTAGAACTGTCGCCTGACATATTTCATCTTTATTTTTTTTTCTTTTATTCTTCCTAACTCGCGATTATGTCGTTTTCAGATATCGAATTTTCCTCGTTATGAAAAAGTTTCGCGAAAACTTTTTCAACTTTTAGATATGAAACATTTTTCTAATGAACGATCTATAAATGCGACCGTCAAATGCTAAAATGAAAAGTGACTTAATAAGAATTCAGAGTGAAATAAAATTTTTCTTTTTTTTTTTACCGTTCTTAAAAAAAAAAAATAATAATAATAATAATAATGATAATAATAATAATAATTGACGCGTTAAAATTTAATGCCGTAAATATAAATATCTTTCGAATGACTAGCGACGCACTTAGGTTAAAAAGTAATTTATCAGAAGTCTTAGATATGACTTGCATCAATTTCAGGCTATACCAATAAATCAGAATCTGTTATTAGTTGAAGAACTTAATTAAATGTAAATATTTATCAAATTACGCATTTAAATTGAATGAAATTTTTTCCGGTAATGTACTTATGTAAATGTTATCGGCTTTATTGTTAACATAATTCAAGTGTAATTTTAATATTACTGATTATGAGTAATTTTTCATTACACGTAATATTAAAAAAAAGATTATTGAAAAAAAAAAACATCGCAACGATCTACTTCGATCCAAATATTAATATAGAAAAAAAAAAAAAAAAAAAAAAAAATCCCAGTACAAGTCTCTACGTCATATGTTAGATATTATCAAACTTCCAAAAGTAGACTTTCTATCTTTCTCAAATCACCGCATTATTTAAAAATAAAATCCTCTACTCTCACATACATAAAAATTAGCATTAATCTGGCGCAGAAACTTTTTCGTCTCTCTCTCTCTCTCTCTCTTTCTCTCTCTCTCCCTCTCTTTCTCTCTCCGCGTACTCGGTATATTGAAAAGCTTTCATTCTCTCTCTCTCTCTCTCTTTCTTTCTTTCTTTCTCTCGCGTTCATCAACTTTCGAGATCTTTTCTCGGCGACGCTCGTCAAACTCTCTCGACTGTATACGTTTCCAGCCGCTTTTTTCTTCCCCGTGTGTTCTCCCGGGTACGTGGGAAATGGACACTCCTACTTTGACTCCTCATCACGATCTGTATTATACGCGCTTCTATGTGTGCGTATCTGTGAGTTTAAATATGTGTGTATGTAAGTGTGTGTATATTTCGTTCAACTTTCCAACGTATGTATATGCGCTAGCGCTTATCGCCCTTAGACGAATCTTTTTCGAAAGTTTATGCATCCATCGCGTCGAGTTTTGTGCGCTCGACTATATGTGTCTGCTTTTATAGTTAATTAAGTTTATATTATACCTATGGGCTATATCGATTGTCATATGACCGTTAATTTATGCCTGCAAAAAAATGTTCTTTATTTATGCGGTCGACCTTTAATTTACGAGAAAAAAATGAAAAGATAAAAATTTGAAGGTTTGTTACATTTCATGTACATTACTTAGTGAATGTGGACAGTTTATATAAAATTTTAATAAAATAACATTCGTTATAGTAAATACATAACGGATATTGATTAAATATATAATTTATCAAGCAATGTCGGTACGATTATTAATTAACTCAATTAAAATTTGATTTCTCGCAAAACTCTAATATTAATTTAAATTATTGAAATATACAAGTATATTTATACCTACGTGCGCTTTCGACACATTTATTTTAACGCTAAAAATTTTCGTAAAAATTTTTTTCTTTTTACATTTTCCAAAGCATCTCTTTTAATTTAACAATGCGCTACGGATATAATTATTTTAATTAAACTTTATCCAAAGTTTTACCCCCAAGTCGATAAACTGAAACTCACGATATAAAGGCATATAACGCAAAATTAATTTAATCCGCATCACGATACACATAAATCGCGGCCTCGTAAAACGCGTGTCGCGATCTAGAAAACTTTACAACAACGGCATCGCGACACGCAGCCAACGACGCGCTCGAGAGCGAATTAATTATGTAGGGGGGAGGGGGGGGAGGGGGGAGGGGTTGCATGACCCCGTGAACCGATTCCTCGTCGGTGATCAATTATCGATAGTAATTAGTAAGTATATAGCACACGCACGAGTACCGTATATAAGATTATAGCGCACGAGGCGGATATATAGGCGGCACTGTTTACATGCATCCTTACCTTATTATACATTATGCACGTTGTTGGTCGTTGGGTTACCCGCGGCGAGCGTGAATCAATTAGATTGCGTCACGCGCCCGAGAGTTACATCTTTGATGCGACGTATACATATACGTATGTATATAGCGGCCTACCGCGGGAGATACACTCTCGCTATATCGTCGTCTTTGTTTCCTTCTCTCGTAGTTAGACGTCACCGTTTTCCTCTATATCACCGCCAAGTTGTGCGGCTTGTGCACATCTCCCTCGAACGAAGTTTACCGCGAAACGCAAGATGGAAGTTCGACGGGTGGTTGTCCCGGGTGTACGTTTCATTTCATTACGAGGAATCGTTCCATTCCGCCTGGTATTTGATTATTTTAATGGGCTTTTCGTATTACGCGATGCAGACGCGCGGCGTTCGTCGCGAGTATATGCGCGCGGGTATATATATATGTGTACGTTTACAGAGTTATTTATCGTACGGTCTCTTTGATAAATATTGCTCTCTGTGTTTTTTTTAGTTGGAAAATTTTTTATTTTTTTTTTTTTCGTATAAAAAGTATAAACAATACAATAAGGTTACATATGTTATTGTACATTTAATATCGATGATTAAAACGATAAAATTTTACGTTATTGCTTAAACAGGTTTTTACACTTTTATATTAAAAATTTAAAAAAAAGTTTATTATTGCAATTCAAGCGTATTAAAAACGTGTATAATCACACGTTATTTAGCGTTAATTTAAAAAGCGTATAATTATTACATAAAATTTTTACAATAAACACGCTCTTCCTTAACGTTGCGGTTAGTGAATTTATTAAATTAATAAATCGATTATAACTAATTGTCCGCAGAGTTTAAATTCAATTTAGCTGAGAAAACACAACGTTCGAACTTTCGAGTCAAACAGGTGTGTGTGTGTGTGTGCGTGTGTGTGTGTGTGTGTGTGTGTGCGCGCGTGAATGCCTTGACGATTATAGTTAATCGGTTAATAATTCTCTCTTTTCAATATTCCCTCGCACGTTGTAACGTATATTCGCCGCGAGAAAACTTTCTCTTTTAACTATAAGCGCGCGGACGTATAATAATAGACGCTTATGCAAAATGCACTCCTTAAGGAAGCGAAGGATCAAAAGTCAACTTTTCCAAATTTAAAACTTTGAACGAGAAGAGGAAACATTAAACGAATCGGAAAATTATCAACACCCAATTATTTTTATTCTCGAGCCCACTACATTTTCAAACTCTCCTCGAACAAATGACGCTTGTATAGTATATCCAAAGCGAAGCCTGAATCAACGGATATATGTATATATGTACGACCAATTAATAAGATCGCTCGAGTATACCGTCCATTGGCAAAGCGAATTCGCAGGCGAAACAGCGTCGGCTCATTATACGAGAATTATTACGAGAGCGAGGGAGAGAGAGAGAGAGAGAGAGAGAGAGAGAGAGAGAGAGACGTGAGTTATACCAAAGCGGTTACGTTGTACAAAGAGGACCACCGAGAGGAACCTTGAAATTGGCGCAAGCCGAGAAGTTTCCTTTGTAATTGTATGATAATACGTAAGGTAGCTTCCATAGAGAGAGAGAGAGAGAGAGAGCGAGGGAGATTACGGCTCATTCTCATTAGCGTACACGCGAGTTTGAAACGCAAACGGAAATGGACGGCGAGCCGCTCGCAAAAATTACACGCGTTGCTTAATTCCAACCGCACGGATTGCATCGAACGCGATATATCGCGTACGAGTTTCGCGTTGCGTTTTACTTTACTTTTTATCGTTATCTCCGCGCTATAAGCGCGCTCGCGATGCCTGCGGAGTATTTCTTTCTCTATTTTTTTTTTTTTTTTTTTTTTTTTTTTTTTTTTTTGTTCAGCTATACACACAAGCTCTTGTCTCGGAGAGACTGCATATTGGTTAAGAACGGATGTTAAGATATCTTGTTAAATTTATAGCGAAAGTTTAACTTGCATTCGACGTACTTGTGATGTACGATCGCTCGAATTATGTATAGACATTATATTTTCTCTCTCTCTCTCTCTCTCTGTCTCTCTTTCTCCCTCGTTATTGTATATTATTTTGCTTGGAAATTTAAAATTCTTGTTGCGTAAAAATTTGATGCGCGACGCTTTGATAAGTCTTAATTTTTATTATTTAGAAATATAATCGACGTTCAATTCCGTATTCAAATTTAAAATAATTTATGCACTTTGAAATCGTTACTGTTGAAGCATGAAATTATTATTAAAATTTATGTTCGTTTGGAAATTCACAACAAATATTAATTTTTACCTTAAAGTCGTAAATAAAATTTGCATAGCATGACTTTAGAGACAAATTTATTAATCTTTTCAATAAGCATAAGTTTTGTATATATTATAATTCATATAATACTTATAATCAAGAACATTTTTATTTAAGCTTTTTATTCATCGTTAAGAGTGGATTCGGTTAAATCGATGTATCGAACATTAGCGTCACCGATTTCACGCGGTTAGACTTATCGTCGTAATTATATCGGCTGAAGATATGCGGCACTTGACACTCGGAGTTTGGAAAAGTTGAAAATACATCTTTCGCACGAAAGGCAAAATAAAGAAACTCCGAGACGTTGAAAGACAAACGAGACTGCTCCAGACTCGAGAATCTTGAGTTTTTCACGACATATACTCGTATATCATCGACAGAGAGAAGGAGAGAGAGAGAGAGAGAGAGAGAGAGTGAGAGTGTATGTATATACATATATGTATATCGAAAGAATAGAAGTGCACTTGACTGTACTTTAAGCGCGCACATACACACACACACACACATACAGATACGGCGCTTACACGAACACACATATCTCTCCGCATAACTCTCCCATCAGCAGCGAGCGCGCGGGCGCGCGTGGGAACGCCGCGATAATTTTGCGCTTTGGTCCCGTCCCACGAGCGCTACGACGATATAGCTGCTAACGGCCGATTAGATGTGCGAGAGAATCCAAACCCTATATTCCTTTTCTCTCTCTCTCTCTCTCTCTCTCTCTCTCATCTCTTTCTCCTCGTAACGCGAGCGCGCGCGCACGGTAGTGGAGTAGCGGCGGTGGCGGCGTCATTGCGCCCGGCTTTCATCTACTTAAAATACATTCAATTTGGCCGCGTTGTTAACCATTTTAACGCTCGGATAAAAACGTCGCGTGATTTACTCGTGGTATGAACGAGAGCGAGTGCCTGTGTTCATGTGTGTGTGTGTGTGCGCGCGCGCGCGTAAGTGTTTGCGTGTCGTGCTATCAAACGTTTAACGCAAAGGAATGCGACAAAATATTGAGTTGGACGATATGTTATGCAATTACGTTTAATTAATTGGTGCCCTAGTGCCGCATTTTTTTAAGTTGAATTATTACGCGTTGGATTGGAAGTGTTAGAAATTTATCATTAAATGTTATTTTTTGTTCGTTCTTTTTTTTTTTTTTTTCCTAATTTTGTGGTTTGCAAAAAATTTAGAATTTGCTTCAAAATTATAAACAAAACTTCTTGTGAAATTAAATTTCTAAACTAAAATCCATTACTGTAAAAAAAAACTATTTATTTACACATTAAAAAAATGTTATTTTGCATCTCGTTGTTTATATTTTTGAAAAACTATTGCTTAAAATTCGTAAACTCCAAAGTCAATGTAAAAATTTATGATTCCGTTTCGGTAATACTTGGCAAATCGCTTTCATTTACAAGCTGCGATATAATTTTGTGTCGACATATTGAATATTATTAAATTATACCAATTCCATAACAAATTCTACCTTCACTCTGTCGTAAATCGAAACACACTCCTAAATATTTAACTAAACAACGCTAAACTTTCGAAACATCACCTAAATCTTACTGAAAAAAAAAAAAAAAAAATTGCACTCACGAGGGTAAAAGAAAAAAACCTTACCAAATTGAAAGTTAAACGAATTCCTCGAACCCTTTTCATCTGAGGGGCTTTGGTAAATAAAAAACTAGCTCAAGCTCTACAGGTTGTCCCAATCTTCGTATCTCTTTTTCTTCGAGCTACGTATCCTTTACGTATCTTGGTGTAAATTTCGCGGGCTTTTACGAGAACCGAGAGACGGCGCGCGACGAGCTGCTTCTTCGGAAAAGATACACCGACGATCGTAAAATCCCTATTCCCTGTCGTCGCGTACTTATGCGTATCGAGAAAAACGATAAATTTGGTGATTTTTATTGTCTCGCTCTTTGATTTTCTCTCTTCTCGCTTTTAAAATGTCGTTTTTACAGTTTGTTTTTAAAATTTATTCGACGTTACATTTTTCGGAATTTTCACAAGAAAAACAATCCCGAAAGAAATTGTAATTTCATCGTTTGAAAAAAAAACGATGAAAAATGCAAAACTTGCATTATACTTTTTCCGCTGAAATACAAGAAATGCCTCGAATTACAATAGTATAGAATGACAAAAATTTAGCGTGAAATCCCTTTAGGCTATTTTATACTTTTTTTTTATAATAACGCATTTTTAAAGAATTGTGGTTTTTTGAAAAAATTAAATAAAAAAAAATAATTTTCAAAAATTATAAACGGCATAAGAGCTCGGTGGGTTAAAAATAACGCTGTTATATTTTGCAATTGATCGATATCATTTAAATTCAATAGAGTGAAATATAATATTTTCAAGATTAAATTCGCAAAACCCAAGAGAGAGAGAGAGAGAGAGAGAGTGAGGGTGGAAGGGTCTTTGAAGTGTATTTTAGCGCGATAACGAGAGACGGTACTCGATCATTGGATGCTTCTCGCTCGGATGATATTGACGGACGGAAAGAGAGCTTTGATTCCATTTGCGATAGGTGTAGATAGATCGATATCCTTCGATTGCAAGTACATAAATTATGGCACAAACACGATATTTACGGAGAACGAGAGCGAGACGCCGATTTTGTATAAATAATATACGAGTATCTCGCGCGCGATGGAGAAAGAAATTTTATCGCGCCGTTTCTCTTTCGTTGCGTATTATTTGATGAAAAGTTTTAAAGAGTGCCTGACGTAATCCAACTTTTTTTTTTTTTATACGTATATGCATACATGTATATATAAAAATTAAGTGTTTTTTTTCTTTTCTTTTCTTTACGAGCACATTCGCGAATCGATAAAATCATCGCTTCGAACTATAATCGGTTCTAGTTCATTCTTAAAGTGAAAGTCGTTTCGTTTAATAAACAAAGGATCGGCTCTTCGATCTTTTAGAAAAGAACTAAATATTCCCGCATATTGAGAGATAATCTCATATAATAATAAAACGCGGCTAATGTTGCAACGGCTGCATTCCAGTAATAAACGCTGGAATACTGGTTGTACATTCAACAACATAACCAAAGTTTATAAGTCGCATGCACTCGGTATTAACGCATAAGCGGCAAACGACTTCGGGCTTTAATAAAATACTCAAAACCTGTAACGAAAATAAGCATTAAGTACTAAAAACTGTAATTACGCTTCTCGTTGCGACGCGAGTAGCAAGTATGATGCAGCCGTAGTGCTTTCGTGGAAAAACGAAGGGAAGAAAAAAGGTTATTTTTCGTGTGCTGGCCGCGCGCGTTGAGAAAACTTTAACAAAATATTTGCAAAAGGAAAGAAATGGTTAAAAACAAAGGAGTTTTACCCTCTGTTAAACCGTTCGTCTTGCTACACTCCGCAAATATAATTATCACCTCTTGCTCTCTCTCTCTCTCGCGAGAGAGAGAGATTTTTGGAATGCGTCGCCTGTCAGCCGAGAATCGCATCCGCGCGTGCGATTAATCGTCGAGCGAGCGTCGACGGGCGTCAATTAAGTAATTAAACGCAAAAATTATGTTAATGCCCGCGCGGCCGAATTCTTCGTTCGTCACGCGCGCATCGACAGTCTGCGTCTCCGCCCCGTCTCTTTCCACGACGGCTCGCGTTATTTGCGCAATTACGATTCGTTCCGTTACTCGCGTGTGCTCTGCGTAGCGACGGTTTTTTTGTTTTAATTTAATAGCTCGTCGAAAGGGCTGTAATTTTCCTTTTTATTTTTCATTTGTTTGTGCACATCGGTGATTCAAGGACGCATTGAATGTATTAGTTTGCTCTTTAATTTTGTTGATTAACCAAGCACGACGGGAGTTCTATTTATTCGGATATATATATATATATACGTATCTGAGTAATAACTGTAGTTGTAATTGTTACGCTATTCGAAAACAATCAATCAGTTTATATGATACATTGTAAATTATTCTTGTTATCGTACCACTGCATCGGATAAATATACGCGACGTTATTTTGTTTTTATTTTTTATTTTTTTTTATTTTTGATATACGCACGATTTTTCTACGAAGAATAAATTTTAATATTCGCAAGGTGTATAGTTAAATCGTTAATTTAAATTGAAAATGTTTTACAGTATCAATTAAATCAAAACGATATAGCGCGTGCGCCGAGCACAGCAAATAAATTAATCGGGCTAAATATAGGACATATATCAAAGCGAGAAATAATATAATGGCTATTGTAAATTTAACGCGTCGGGAGTTTTACGTTTATTTGTCGGATAATTTATTCGAAAAGAAACGTTATGGCATTAATTATCCGTTAAATATATATATATAATATTTTAGAAGCGAAGAAAGCTCTCTCTCTCTCTCTCTCGCTTAACAACAAAGCCAGCCGCAGTTTCAATTAATATTACGCAACGCGCCATTTTAGCCAAAGACTCGGTGTAAAAAAAAACAAAACGAAAACAAAAACGCGCGACGACATTAATATAAAGCACAAAGAAAAGCTCGCACAAAGCTGTTTCTCTCCCTCCTTTTCTTTCGAGTCTAAACGTCGACGTCAAAGAAATTTTTTTCGCCGGTGTTCGAGGCGTCCTCTTTTTTTTTCTTTCTCCTATTTATTTCAATGTCGCGCTCATTAAAATTGCTATTACCAGGGCTGTGTGGTCAATCGTTATCGCGTGTTGTTTCATTGCATTAGGCTTATAACTTTTGGAGCTCGAATTAAAGTTACAAATTATAGACTGCGCAATAGATGTTTTCTACTCTCTCTCTCTCTGTCGTTTTCACTTTTTGCTTATCTCGTTTCTACTATCCGCTCGCATTGTTTTATCCAGCCTCGATTGCGAAATGCACAAAGCGCTGGTTTAATACACTTGTGAGGATGTTTTTTTTTTTTTTTTTTTTTTTTTTCGTGTACGTACGCATTGCGATAAAATACGAGTATCAGGTTTAACGGTAAATTTTTCGCTATTATCAACCCGGTTGTAGTTTTTTTTTTTTTTTTTTTTTGTCGTTTCAATGCTGTACGACTAACATACTTATGTATGTACGCGTGTGTGTAGCGAGAAAAAAGGCACAATGAACGCAAAATTTAAATAGAATTTTCCCTCGCCGACTTCGACGAGTGGAATAATTTTGCGGGCTATTTATATTGCTATGTGAAAAAAAAAAATAAAAAAAAAAATGAATAATCGACGAAACAATGTTTCTCTCATTTCGCGTGAAATTTGTTCATAAAAAACACTGACGATGAAAAAACAAAAAAAGAAAAAAAGACGCTTGTTGATCATTTTAATATTTCGCTTGATATTTTTTTTTTTTTTTTTTTTTTTTTTGCTAGTCAATCTGATAAAAAGAGGTATATAATACAGTAGTAGCCTTTGAAACTTAGCTCGAACACGCGATATTGCGTATAAAAGGAATACTGAATCAGCATGAAGAAAAGACAAAGTGTGATATTGAAGCTTTCCGAGAATCAACTCGAAGACATTTTCATATAGGCTTCGAGTATAAAATTACTCGTGTGTGTGATATTTCAATATTCTTTTTTTTTTATGTATTCATAATTTTTTTTATAAAAAAATTATATTTTTTGTTTATTTCTTTCATATTCGAATAAATCATTGTTTTTTTATTTAAACTCTTTGACATTGAAAATGAAAGATTTAACTATGTTCGTTGAAAATTCATTCAACCTACAGTAAATTAAAGTTTACTATTTTTCTCAAATATAGCGAAGGTTTTTTTGTTTCTCGACGAAATTACCTCAATAAATTAATTATTTATTAAACTCAGATTCCTTTACTAGTTAGCGTTGTTTCAATCTTTTCTTGTAAAACGGCTTTGCTAATAACTTGTAATAATAACGCGAATTTTACAATATCCGGCAACGGTATATCTAATTATTTCTTTTTTGTTTTTTTTTTTTTTGTTTTGTTTTTTTTTTAAACTCTCTTTCAACAAACGTTTAAATTCTTATATCTTT
Source organism: Chalcis sispes (assembly GCA_949987625.1). Lineage (NCBI taxonomy): Eukaryota > Metazoa > Arthropoda > Insecta > Hymenoptera > Chalcididae > Chalcis > Chalcis sispes. Next base: position 54,374,512 of record OX465096.1, read on the forward strand.
CGCTACCGCGAACGCACGCAAACTTCATATTTAATGCGCGAAAGCAAAAACCTTGCAAGCGCATCTCCCATACACTTGAAGCGATCGTGTGTGAACGAGGCTTAAAATCAAGCTCGCTCTCGAGCACCGGAGGCTCCCGAGAGAGAGAGAGAGAGAGAGAGACAAAACACACACTCACATATATACATACACGCGTACGGTATAGAAGCGGGTGACTTTATGCAGTCATTGACATCGAGCGGGGCAACGAGTTCTCGCGCAGAGCTAAGTGCGCATGCAAATGTCTGCGCGCGAAATTCCGCCCGATCGAGAAAGACGGAGATAGAAAGAGAGAGAAAGAGCAAGAGACGACTCTCCCCGTGTACATATATATATATATATATATATATATATATATATGCGCCTAAGTGGCGCCGTTGCCTCACGCTTATATCATGTGTATATATATATATATATATATATATATATATATATATATATATATATATATACACACGCAGATACTAAGCTCTCCGTGTGTACATATCTAACCGAACGCGCAATGCTCCTGCCGTAGTTGCTGCTGTTGCTGCTCCGTAAGATATGACCGTAAGTCTCGGTAGAAGAAAAAGAGAGAGAGAGAGAGAGAGAGAGAAAGAGAGAGAGAGAGACAGAGAGATACTTCCGCTACTCTCTCGGCTTCTCGATCTTTCTAGATGTTTCCTCACGCTGTATGCGCGTGTACGTTATACGTACATATAGATAATGTATATACATATGCAGGCTCTAATATACCGGCATTATAGGATGGAAATTGAGTTTCTGATAGTTATTGGCGAGCGTTTCGGTATACATACACACATGCTGTGTATTAATTTGTTAAGTTTGCGATTCTCGTTGTGTTTTAAAATTTTATTTGATTATCCACGATGCCCCATTTTGGATAATTTATATCATTGTTTCATTTGTTTCACGGCTTATATCCAGATAGTAGATCAAGATTATAAACGCGATTGCGTTTGCGTTCCTTAATTTATTTTCCTAGGTAGGCTCGCATATATAAAAGGCGAACTGTTTATTTTTTTTAATCAACGTTTACGATTTATGCTCGTTTTATTTGCGTTTCTTTTATTTCGAAGACGGCTTTAAGAACTTAATTATTTTAGATGCAATTACGAGAAACGAGGTATAACATTATTTTTCATCTTCTACCTTTTTGCGTTAACGTTGATGGAACAGATGGTAAATGTAAAATCGATAGCCCATTTAATTATGATAACATTCTTGCGCCATAGCTTTCAGCATCGTCGAGTTCTTTTCCTTTATTTCTTTATCTTCGTTTCTTCTAACGTCCTTTCTTCTTCGCCATTTATTCTTCGGTTTTCATTATTTTGTCATTTATGACTCCCCGTCGAAATGAAACACGCGACATAGTCGAGCAAACTTTTAGCGGGGAAGGCTGCCGAATACTTATCGTTTACATTTGCACGAGTCTTAATATTTCTCTCGAACGGAAGTACTTTTCTAAAAAGAGTAAAGACATATTGTTTTACTATTTGAACGTGACTTTGTAACGCTATGTACGTTTATTCTCTGTATTTCGCATCGATCTTGCCATGGATAATCAAAAGCAAGTTTGAGTAAGTCGGAGAAATTTTGCGGAAGAAAACTCATAAAGAGTCGCGTAATCGATGTATAATAGACGAGCTAAATATAACTTGGGTATTCTTAAAAAAAAGTCAATAAATTTCTTTTAAAATTAATACGATTTAATCTAACGACCCAAAGAAAAAAAAATTTGGTAAGAAAATAAAGCTTATTAACAGGAACATTACCCAAGACGGATTGGAAAAACAGATGTATTAAGCGTCGTATACATACGGAGTCGAGCGGTAAATCGTACAAATTTTTTTCCTTTCTTTCTTTTCTTTTTTTATCTCACAAATCTCGTAAGTTATTACGCGCGGCGATAAATCTTCGGTGATGCAAGAAATTTTCTTCCAAGAAGAAGTAATTTAAAGCCGAGAGTGCGTAAAGAAGAGCGCGAAAAACAAATGCCTTGCAATTTGCAACTTGCGCCAGCGGGCCGCACGTCGTACTTACCCACTGGCTCGAATCGGCTAATTAAAGCGATTTAATATTAATTTTTTAATCTTCCTTGATTTTATGCTTTCTAACTTTAACGCGAACACGATGTATTATATATCATTTTTTTTTTTTTTTTTTTTTTTTTATTAATTACTCGTATTGTAAAAAAAAATGACTTTAATTGAAGTGTGTGTATACTATACAAGATCGTTACAATTGTTTAAAATTTTGTATTATCCGTGTATATTTTAAAATTAGTTCACGATGTAAGATACCGAAGATTTCGAATCCGGGATGTAATTAGAAAATTGATTCTTCTCTTGAAATTAAAAACAAAAACTGTGCCGGTAAAATCTACAAAAGAGAACGGGAAAAAAAATGTTATCGTTCGTTACCCGGGAAATGTTAACGATTCATCACTATATCGGAAAAGCGTTACCGGTAATACCGATAATTACAGATAGGAATAAACGAAAAAGGTACACCGATACGTCGTTTACGAGGGCATGCATATAAACACACATCGCTTATATGTATATATATATATATATACACAAACATAGATAATGTAATAGCGAAAGGAAATTGCGTTTGCATCGAGTATAGATCGGTAGAAGCGATCGCCGGAACGTGCTGATCGGCAGCCGGAGATGATCCTTGTAACCGGGGCTATCGCCTACAGCCGGCTTTTCTCTTCGATATTTATTGCCTATGTGCGTGTATGTTTGTGTGTGTGTATCGGCGTTGATCAAATTGACGTGAGCCTATCCTCGCAATAGGGAGAAGGGTTAACGAACCTTTGGGTTAAACCGGCTATTATACAATAACAATCGCGTGAGAATCCCGAAAGACTTATTACTCTAGCTTCTTTCTTGTTGTTTGTTTGCGTTTTTTTTTTTTTTTTTTTTTTGCCAGCCGACGCAGCATTTTCTATGCACGAACTGACTTTGTCGTTGTCGGCGACTCGTTTTATTTCGTGATGTGGCTATTAATCGATGTACGATTTTAATAAAATAAAGCGGCTTCTTTAAAGACTTAAAAATAAGCGTCTAAAAATATCAATCAAAATTTTACATAAAATTTGCTTTGAATGCATTTGCAAATCAATAAAAATTTATATCTATATTCTATTTTAATAAAATATTTTTCATTATTTTAATGGAGATAAAAATCTTGTTTTTCTTTTTGCGCAATAAAAGCTCATTTGTACAGTATATCTAAAAATCGTGAATAACCTTGGCCAAAAACTATTCAACATTCAAAGCGAACAAAAGTACATTTCAGAAAGAAAAAAAACGTAGCCTTTTTAAAGCGTTCGATTTTAAATCGCAAAAAAATATGCAGCGCGTCGTACGCGTCGGGGAGTTCAATAAATGCATCTTGACCGAGTCTTATGTACGAGAGACCAACGACACTTGAGATGATGTTTCGCTGCGTCTACTCTTCAATCAATATTACTGTTACTTTCGTTGCACGCGTGCGCGTATGAGCCCAAGCTGCAAATTCAAATTATATACACATATTCTTCGTCGTTTACGCTACCGTTCACACATTCTCGGAATAACTTATGCGTGCGCTTTTGCTAACGGCCAAACGCTTATTTCAAATGGTATTTTTTTTTTTTTTTTTTTTTTTTTTGTCGCTGTCGTGTTTCCTCGTATAGGTTAACGCAAATTGCCGCGATTTTATTGCGTAATTTATGTAGCGAGAAAGTTTTAAAATGTTTTAAAATGCTCATTACTCGGTTTGTAAAAATAGCGCGCTCGATAAGTACTATTAAATCACGGCGAAGCAACGTTTGCATAAGAGAAAGAGAGAAAGAGAGAGAGAGAGAGAGAGAGAGAGACAGGGAGGAAGAGTGGGAGACACTTCTTGTCAAAGTGTGTTTATCAGTTGTACGAGTTAATATTCACCTGTGGTAAATCATTTCGAGCACATGCGCGCGCAAATTCACGTCGCTTGATAAAAATTTATCGATATTATTTTATGCGACTGTCGACAATGAAAAAAAAAAAAAAAAAAAAAAAAAAAAAAGAAAGCAAAAATGAAAAGAATAAAAACTGTCGCCTTAGTTTCCAATCATCGTATTCGTTTTAATTGCCGATACGCAATTTTTCATACCTACCCGCCACGTACGAATAAACAAACAAAAAAGAAAACAAAAATCCTTTATTCGCGTTATTTGCCACCTTCTCGACAGACTCGGCGCATTCGCGGTTTTCGTAATTCAGTCAGAGAATGAGAAAGATCGAAAGCCGGAGGCCTCTCCGAGAGTGACGCACTTAGTCAGCGGCAACGAAGCGAGGAGAGGTGTATAGGTTACCGACACCGCGCACATATATGTGTGCACGCAAAGCCTCGTATACGTATATACACGTATCGTGAGTAAGCCGGCCCGTCTACACATACGTACGTGTGCGTTTATGCGTGGTAGAGGAAACCGGCGGCGGCTCGACCACTTAGCCGTGGTCTTTACGTCCTTAGTCGAGCGCGGCCGCGCATCGAGTTCGAAACTCTTTCCTCGCTCTCTTTCTCTTTTTCTTTCTCTTTCGTCTAATGTGTACCGACGAGTGTACCGAGCGCGCGGCCTAATTGAAAATAATCGGCCTTTTAAATTGTTTATCGCCGGTCTCTACTTTTCTTTGTTCTATGCACTCGTTTTCGTTTCTCCGGGAGAATATGTGCAATCGTTGTTCGGCGGATTTACGAATGTGCGAGCCTTAGGGTATTCTTTCAAACTATATTATCGTTATACCGTTTCGGAGTGGTTTATTCCTTATGGATTGTGTAGTGGTTGAACGTGAAAGCGAAAAAAATATTGAAAAAATGGTGAAAAACTGTGGTATCTTTAAATAAACGAGCATTAAGTTATTACTATAAATTAAATTTATTTTTAAGTAACTAGTGTGCGTGACTTTTTTTTGTGAAACGGTGTAATAAAAATCTTTTGCTCGTTAAATATAAAGCTTGTACTAAAAATAGAAATGTTTTGAGGAAGCGATGAGCAGAGGTCATGACGTATACTAAGCAATCATTTGTTGTTAAACAATCTGCAGCTGTTTAAACGTAGATTAAAAAGCATATGACGATCAGCGATGACGATTCGGCCAGATATGATTGGCGATTTTGGCAGTTGCAATAGTATACTCAGTTACTTTACCGTTCAAGGTATATATATATATATATATATATTTTTTTTTTTTTTTTTTTTTTTAATAACGATCGAAATTTATTAACCGAATAATTTTATTACGTCTTGTGAAAATTAATTATTGGTAATGTTGATTATAGTTTTGTTTAATGTTTTAGAAAATATGGACATTTTACTCAAGAAAATATTATTTCAATGTTAATTGTTAATGAAAATAAAAATTTTAATTCGAATTTTACAACCCGTATTTTATTTTTTAAATATATAAAAATCATCGGTAATATTTTGGGTAAATTTTTTTTTATTTTTTTTTTTTTAATATTATTTTTATGAATAAATAAAATTTTTAAATTCTAATTTATAATGTCAGAAAATAAATCTGTAAATTCACTTTTTGCCTTTGAATATATAAATATTGAAATTAGACTTATCGCGTTTTATTGTAAATTATCTGTAAATTCAATCTTTTGGATACATTTTTTAATTTTGTCGGCCACACCTGTAACGTAGTATAACAATAAAAGTAAAATATGTATTTTATAAGTTATTTATTAAATAAAAAATGTTTTTAAAAATACACTTTTACGATTGTGATTATAACGAAAAATTTAATATAAAAATAATTTATTTTACAATAAACAACAGTTTTATATCTTGAATTGTTAGGTAAGATTTACACGTATGTAAAATTTCAATTTCGTACATTATCGGTTAATATCTTGAAAAAGGATCGAGGACAACATTTGTTCCTTCCCGCCATGTCGGACACGGTAAAGTTAAATATAAGCGTATAAAAATATATACACATAAAAGTAGTAATTTGTAAAATAAATTTTTTGTATTAAGTATATTAATATAATGTTATCGATCTTCATTATTCAAGATTAATCACAAGATAGATTTTTATACTTTTATCTTCGTCGTTTAGTCAATAATAGCATACTGTATCTTAGTACGATACTATATATGTTTTTCTTTCTATATGTAAATATTTTCATAGGTAAAATAAACAACAAAAATTTACTTCAAAATATAAATTTATCAAGCCTAAATTTAAAAAAGTATGAAAAGCATCAAATTTGAATAAAAGTAAAAAAAAAAAAAAAAAAAAAAAAAAAATTTTAAATTCATTCGTACACATTCGCTCGATCCTGCCATTGTCCATACGTTCGCACAGGTCTCGTAAACGTTCCATTGTGATCGCGGAGTCTCTCGATGTTCACAATTTTCCTTAAAAAGAAACCTTTCCTATATTGTGAAAAATAATAAGGTCTTCCGTCTCTTTCGATCGTCCATTATTGAACCTCATTCAAGTATGTAACAGCCATTTCCATTACGCGTGTCTCACATGCTCGTCTCGCTTTTCTTCTTTCACCGTTTAGAGACGCTCGAGGTATTGTAAAGGTGTCGACGAGCAACGCGAAACTAATTTCTTTCTTTATTTCTTTCTTTCTTTCTTTCTTTATTTCTTTATTTCTTTCTTTATTTTTTTTCCTTTTCGAGATAAACGTCGACGTTTTCCAAGCTTGCCTCATTGTCGCATGGAATACAAATCGAAGGTAAGGTTCGTGCTATGTGTATTCCTTCTTCGCTTCCGCATCGTATATATATATATATACATATATATACACACACGCGTACGCTTTGCGAGGATTTTGCTCTCGAGCGTATATATATATAATTACACGTATACGAGTTTGGCTTTTTAAGATGTAACGGTGAACTCTTTATTTCTACTTTGGTCACGGCTTAGTAACGAGCGCGTTTCAAGCGAGCGTGAAAGGTTTTTGCGCTTTGTTTTCTGCGGGTTAAAGGAATAAAAAAGAAATAAAAAAAAGAGAGATAAATAAAGCTTTATTTGGAATATTGCCTTTGATACGAAGGATTCCGTATATTGTTATATTACATACATAGCTGAGATAATAACAGACTCCGAGGTACGTTGTAAACTGCACCTCTCGATGAAATTTATGCGCGCTTTTGTAATTTCAAGCTTGCTTGTTTGAGAGAAACAAAGTATAATCGCTTTTTACAACGATTATCTCCCGTAGATTAATTCATTTCTTATCGTTTTTATATTTTTATTAAATTCTTAAACGCGCTATTTTTTCAAGACATTCTATTAATAATAAAATGTTAAATTAAACATAATGAATCGATGATATTTTAATATTTTATTACCTGAGAAATTGAGAAAAAAAAAAAAAACATCAATTTCAATTATTTGTTCTCACGACGCTTGGCTAATAAAATAATGCGTAGACGCGAAATTTGTCAATCGTGTATTTTAACAATCAACGCGACCGTATCGTATTATTGACATTCACAATCTCCGGCAAAATCTCATTAACGGAGAGAACTTTTAATTAAATAAGGTAAACACATTAAGCGACGCGTCATAAAGACTTTCTGTGTACATACCTTATGCACATATGCACGCATACACACACACACACACACAGACACGTATAAAATAAGCCGTCCGTTTCGGAACAATTACTACTAGCTGGCAAAGTAACGAGAGCAGGTTGAAACGTACGCGATTGCAGGCGGCGAATTGAATAAAGTTGACGCGTCCATATAACGCGCTATTCAGGGACGACGATGAAATTTGCGTATGCATCCGAGCGCGTACACAACGTCATTGTTGACAAAGTTGGAAAGCAAAGGCCAAAGGCGCACCCACAATCGGGCGATGCTTTTCTTTTCTTTTTTTCTTTTCTTTTTTCTTTTTTTTTTTTTTTTTTGTTTTGGTTGACGATACCGTAGTAGCGAGAAAAGAAGGAAAGCGCGAGGTCGGCAAGTTTGGAGACTCGATTCTCGATGACGTGGATACAATCGCGGACGTCGGCTTTCTTCCTTCGATTTAGCTACAAACTGTATATGTACAGTATCTAGCTGTGTATGTACAATTTCAGAGAGTATAGAAAATTCAAAAAAAAAAAAAAAATTGTAATAAAATCGCGAGAATGTGCGCGTTGTTACAACGATGTAATAACATCGCTCGAATAAGTTATGTTCGTGTGTGCAGATATTATTCATATAAAAGTTCGCTGGTGCGAAGAAGTCAATTTTATGATGAATTTGCATTATATAGCTTTTAACCCGACTGCGTGCTAATTATACATCTAAATGTGCTACGAATTTGTTTTATTAAAATTACTTGCGTAACGTTAAATTAAATAAATTTACTACGTTATTACTTTAACACAGCGGCTATGAAAATTCGATGTACGAAAAAAAAAAAGATTTCGCGTTTACTTTTCCATTGGCACAAGCCGTGTATATATACATACCAATTAAATCAAGTATAACGGAAGTACATAAATAATAGATACACTGTATAAAAAAGGTAAAACAGCGGATCGTATCAAAGGGTTCGAATAATGCGAACCTTATGCAAACATTCGCGCAAAAAACTTTACTCGATCGCCCGCGCGCGACTCGAGAGCAAAAAGGCAATATCGTCTTCGTCGAAACGTACATTTTATTACGCGGAAAGAAAAGAAAAAGAGAGAGAGAGAGAGAGAGAAATGATTGGCGATATTTAGTTCCTAACGAATTAGTAAAGTTCTGAAACGCTCGATTACCAAAACGCAAGGAAGAAAACCTTTCGCAACTCGGGAATCATCGCATTGGAATTCCAGAAAGCAGCCATTTACATTTAATTTTTTTTTTCTTTTCTTCTTTTATTTCCTTCGAGATCACCGCTGTATATCTCTATTTCTCTTACTCTCGTTGCGCGTACATATAGACCTACGACGAGCTACAACGGAGAGCGAGGATAATTCTCTCTTCGGAGTTATAATCTCGCATTCCATCCGAACCTCGTCATCGTCGCTGCTCTCGTTCTTTCTCGTCGAGTATAACCGCCCGCCGGAAAATGCGATTTCAGCGTCTTCTTCTTCTTCTTCTTCTCTTCTCCTTTCCCTTCCCCTTCCCCTCCCCCTTCCACCCGAAGGAAGCAAAATCTCATTCTCCAGGGAAATTAATAATTTCGAGCTTGAATTTCCCTCGTACTGAATATCTCATTGCTTTACCTTCTCTTTCTCCCCCCTCCCCTCTCCCACTCTTTTCTCTTCTGTTCATCTACGCGCGGCCGTTGTCGAGGCTGGCTCGATTTAATCTGGGCTGTTAACTTTTTGAAAGGGAATTTAATGGAGGCTATAGTCGAGCGAGCTTTGTTTACTCCTTGAATTTCACCGAGCGGAAGCTCGTTCTCGGTTTTATGGCCAATTTTCACTTGTTGAAACGCTGATGATAGCGTCGACGTTATCGAAGTATTGTTTAGAATAAGCTAAGATGTTCCCGGGAGCTTTTAATTGTTTTTATGAAGTTTCTTAAAGGAGACGCTTGATGCAGATTGTTTTTTATTTTTAGTAAATTTTTGTTGAAAATAATTTAATTTATTTAAGATGGATAAACTTGTTTTTTTTTATAAATATTATGCAACTTGTACATAATAGAAATAACTGCAGTTTGCGTCATATCTAGATTTTTTATCTATAAAAAAAAAAAAAAATTAATAAGATAATATTTAAATTTCCATATTTTATTTACTTTTATTTTTTATCGAAAAATCGAATTTTTTTTAAAGAATATTAACAGTCAAGAAAAATGAATATAAAAATACATACAATTATTTTAAAAACAATTATCAAACTTTTATTTTTATTACTCAAAGAGCAGAAAAGTTGAGATCCTTAACCGATAGAGAAACAAGAGGCGAATAAATGATTCATTATGCAAGAGAGCTTGGCTACAAAGTATTTTCATTACTGACTAATCTGTCATTTAAATTTTCAATCATGTAACAACAATGATGACCTTTAACAGCTTGAATATTTAACGAGGAAAAAATATATATATTTTTTTTCAAAACACTTACTCATTGAAATAAAACAAAACAAAAACACACACATGTTTACGTTGAGTCTTAGAATCAGCGTTAGCTGCATAAGAATATTAATTACCTTTTCACAATAACAAAAGCATTCTTTAAAGAATAGACTTTTTCGTTCGATTTAGGTATTATAAATCCATTAAATATTCATTCGAACGCTAAATTAACCAATGTACTTTATTCACCTATTCCACGAGATTAAAACAAAGTTATTGTTCCAGTAAAATTGGGTTTCGCATGTATATGTGTGTATATATGTACATGTATTACGTAAATCTGCGCTTGCGTTTCGCGTAAAACTTGCAAAATTCATAAAAATCTAAAAATATACCTCCAAATAATCGCAAATGCGACTCGGCGTATTTTTATTAATCCAATTACCCGTAATTCGTACCTCGACCTCAAGATCCAATTCCACGACCCATAAACCGACCGCGCGAGAAACAATGCGGTCGTCGCGTGCCCGAGTTACTGGAAAATTCTTCGCGAGTTCTTAATCTCACGCGTGCACGTATATGCACGCGCGCACTATTCGTTACAATGTCGCGAGTCCTTGTATACATACTACGTATATCCTACGATGAAAAATTTCAATCGTTTCAGCTTTTCCGCTCGAGAACATTCGATAATCGTCGTCTCGCCAAGTTATTTCGTCGCAATAAACGTTCGAGATAAAGCTGGCAATTTTCTTAACGCATTACGAAGAAGAATTTATAGAATCGTCCGGTAAATGATGTTTCGCTTATAATCCGCTCCATTAAGGTAGTTTGTCTTACTTATTGTCACTTTGCGCGAAAATTTATACGCGACAAAGCGAGACCCATTTTATGCGTCTTGTGCTTCATGCGCTGGATTTGTTTTAAAATAAAAGAAAAAAAAAGAATAAACGTAAAACAAAGAAACGTAAAACAAAGAAACAAATTTTACTCTTTCTCCCTAATCAATTTTCATTTCACGTAAACGCTTTGTTTATGAATACCAATAATCGTGTATTAAAAATCTTTAACGATTTTATTCTATTATCGTTTGTAAATGTATTTTAATCGCACGAAAATCAATCGGTGCCCGATCACAGCCCGATCGCATCCGTTCTATCTCGTACATATATGTACCGATTTACCACCACAACGACAAACAGTCGTAACCGCCGCTATTTCAATTTAATTACCCTACCGAATTTCCGAAGGTACATCCGATATCATCCTCTCTGTCTCTCCTTTGTGGGTATATATACAGAATCAGCTCGCAAATTCGAGCGAATCGGAAATCGGCGCAGCGCTCATTGCTAATTTCCTTGATTATCCAAAACGCGAAACTCCCGCGAGATTTTGGGAGATAACGCGTTTACGTTTATTTACGAGGAGTTTTGTACCGAGGGTATAGTTTAACCCTCGTTATTTTTATTTTTTTAACCTTTGGGTTTCGTTATCTCGTTCGTTTTACTTTGTCAAGATACATACATTACTAAATTTGACATTTCAACTGCACGCGCAAACATAAATAACATTTTGAATTTTCATCATTTTTGTTAAAAAAAAAATCGGCACATACGAGAAATAAGTATCGAATAAATTCGTTAATTTAATTCGAAAGATTCGTTTTAATTTAACGATTACACGATTCGTCGATAAAAATTCATAGAAAACGATACGTAAAATTAACATAAACTAACTTGTTTTTAATTAATTAATTTAAGCATACGCCTTTTACGGTAGAAATAATCATAATTAACGCGTACAGAGCGTCCATAACAACCGATCGTAAACCACGACCCATATTTATTTTTCTTCTCCTTCGAACGCTGTCCCTATATTCCGCTCTTTCAAACGCGAGTCAAGCAGACGCCGTAGGTCATCGATATAGTTAGGTGGAGGGCGGCTGTTCCTGTTTTATTTTTCGTGCATCCTTGTTTAGGTATAGGTAGACACACGTATCGGGAAAATCGATTTCTACGTCGTTGCTTGATTGCAGTTAACAGTAGCTAACGGCACGAAAGGGGACTGCTGCTACTACTACTCCCGACGTCGAGTAATTTAATTATGTAAAGCTTGCCTGAACGCGCGCTCGAGTGGTTTTCGACGCGCGTTTCTCCGTGTCTGTGTATATTCATACGCGCACAGTGGCTCGCTTTATAATTGAAAGGAGACGACGTTTGGCTTCTCTCTCTCTCTCTCTCTCTCTCTCTCTCTCTCTGTCTCAGCGTTCGTTTTGTGTATCTTATCGCGTTTGCGTAACGTTTCTTTATCTTTTTCTTCAGATGAACGCATCGCTTTGAGGAAATTTTTTTTTTTTTTTTTTTTTTTTTTTTTTTTTTTTATCTGACGGACGATATTATATATCTATCCAAAGCTGCCGATGTTTCATTTTACGAGGACTCGTTCGAGTGAATCCTTATTTTTTTGATTCGATTGATTATTATTTTATTTCAAGTGGACTTTATTTGAGAATATTAAGTCGGTAAACTGTATTTGTGCGGCGAGTTGTGTAAGTAAGCGATAATTATACGGCACGTTAAGAAACATTTTCTCTAGTTATTCTAATTGAGTAGGATTTCTCTGCTTCAATTAACTAATTAAAAAATTTCATTAACCGATGTAAATCAAACTTAAAGTTTAAAAAACTTTCGTCATATAAATTCAATGTAATTTTTTTTTTTTTTTTTTTTTTTTTATTTACGATAGGTAAACGTTGATAAAAAGAAAACAAAAAAAATTAAACACGATGTATGAAATAAATTTTTTATTACTATCAAACGTATATTAAATCAACGAGACATCGCACGCGTGGCTTTTCGATAAAACTTCGAAAAGCAATCTAAAAAAAAAAAGAAATTTATTTGTTCTTTGGAGCCCCGGCAATGATTTCAACATCAGGGTAACCGGTACAATCTCCCTTGTTACCTTTGACGCGCAATTTTCGGCTGTCTGCAATTTCGCTCTCTTTGATACGAACAGCACTACTTTTTTTTTTTATTTTGCAAAGAGGGGGATATCATACTCTTTATTATACTTGTAGTGCGGTTTACTTAAATTCATCGTCGATTTCTTTGTCGGTGTATCGATCGAAATTTCTTTCCTTCTTCAAATATTCACTCATAATTGCTTTTAATATTATAATAAAATATTATAAATATGTTATCGTATAGTTGAATGATAAATTTATAAGAAATATAATTTTTCGTTACAGACTCGCAAGATGTTGATTTGGACGCGATACTCGGTGAGCTTTGCGCCTTGGAGCAGAGGTGCGAGAACGACATGGCGACTGTTCCAAATTCCGATAATCAAAGACAAAACAGACCAACGAACGGGAGGATTACTTCGGGAGAAAATACGGACATCGGCAAAAATGAAGGTATAAACCGTAAATTGGTTAAAAAAAAAATACAATTAATTAAGTGTACTAAATTTAAAAATTAAAAAAAAAAAAAAAAAAAAAACAAAAGAAATAATTTAATAATAAAAACAATGTTTAGGTATGCGTACGGACAGCCCGGACAACGACAGCGCTTTCTCCGACACGGTGTCGATGTTGTCGAGCGAAAGCTCGGCGAGCAGCAGCGGCTCGGGGCACAAGCCACCCCAGACCGCGATTCACACAGCGCCGCAGCAACAGCAGCAACCCCACCAGCTTATGGGTGTGTACGCGTATATTTACCTTTGTCCGCATTTACGATAACCTACACCTTCCTAGCCTCCCTCTCTATCTCCCTTCCTGTCTCTTTCTCTCCCTCTCTCTCTCTCTCTCTCTCTCTCTCTCTCTCTTCCTTTGTATATACACTCGACCCGGTAAATGCTTTTACGCTTTTATATGAATATATAAGCGTTAATATATATATACGTCATGTTAGAAAGCAGCGCTTATTATTTATTTATAAATTATTTTGCTTTTAAAAACGATCGAAAAACGACGATTTTATTCTTTGATGTTATGTATAAGTAAATAAGTTTATTAAACAAACTCAAAACAATTAACCGTAGCTTGAAAATTTTATTGATTAATTATTAGAATGTTTTAAAAAAATTATTCCACTTGTTTTTATCAAATAAATAAAATTTTTAATTATTTTAAGTAATTATTAATAAATTTCTATAATATATAAAAATAAAGGCACTTAAAATTTTCCAAGCAACAATTAATTAAAAACGATAACGCTATAGATGCCGCGAGCCGTGCGAAAGCGGAAAAAATACGACTCGCCTTGGAGAAGATGCGAGAGGCGAGCGTACAGAAGCTCTTCATCAAAGTGTTCACCCTCGACGGTAGCGGCAAGAGTCTACTTGTCGATGAGAACATGAGCGTAGCTCACGTTTGCAGATTGCTTGCCGATAAAAATCACGTACCGATGGACCCTAAATGGGCCGTTGTCGAGCATCTACCCGACCTATTTATGGGTAAGGAAATCCTTTATTTGTATATTATTATTTACTATCAAATATTGAGACAGCGTTGCACGATGAATTTTTAACACTTGTTAAACAGAAATAATTATTTATTCTTTATAAAACTTATAATATATTTATAAATAAATTTTGGATAAATTAAATTTATAAAATTATTATATTTATAATATTTATAATATTTAATTATTTATTTTACCATTTATAAATACAAAATTTAATATATAATTTAATATAATAGAAATATATTTTTCAAAATTTTCATAAATCATTTTTTTTTATTCCAACAGAGAGAGTTTACGAAGATCACGAGCTACTTGTGGAAAATCTATTGCTCTGGACTCGGGATTCTAAAAACAAATTATTGTTTGTGGAGAGGTCAGACAAGACGCAACTGTTTCTTACGCCTGAAAGATTTCTTCTCGGTCCGTCTGATCGCGGCAGCGGAGAATACGACGATCATTCGCGTAATATTTTACTCGAGGAATTCTTTTCGAGCAGCAACGCTGGTGTACCCGAGGTACTATTTTATATTCGGTCATTTCGCAAATATTTATTTATGATGTACTTCTACGGTAAATTACGAAAACAAAATTTTAAAAGACTACAAATATTTTATTCTTTTCATTATTTTCAAAATAATATAAAATATTGTTTTTTATAAAGACAAACGATGTATAAACATACTTCATTCATAATGATAATTTATTGATATGAATATCTATCTCATGATAATTATAATATTTCTGTTATTTAGCATTTGTTTAATTTTAATTATAAAATTATTTATAAATAATCTCATTGCAGGTTGAGGGTCCATTATATTTAAAATCCGACAGTAAAAAGGGTTGGAAACGATACCATTTCATTTTACGAGCATCCGGATTATACTATTGGCCAAAGGAAAAAGCTCGCACAGCTCGCGATCTCGTTTGTCTAGCCACGTTTGACGTGAACCAAGTTTATTATGGCGTTGGCTGGAAAAAGAAATACAAAGCACCAACCGATTTCTCATTTGCCATTAAACATCCGCGTTTGCAACAGGCCAAATCAACAAAATATATTAAATTTTTGTGTGCCGAAGACAGCAGTTCTCTCGAAAGATGGATGGCCGGTATTCGCGTAGCCAAGTACGGCGCCAAACTCATGGAGAACTATAGGACGCTCGTTGACGAGCTTGCCCAGGAGGATCTGGATCTATTGGCACACGCGAGATCTTGCTCCGTCAGTTCCATAGCCACTACCCCCGCCAATCAAGCGCAATACAACACGGCCAACGATAATGCCAGACAATTCAATGAGACTGCGAGGCATAATGGCGAGGTGCAGACGACAAATGCGAGTAACGCGAACAACAGGCATTATGACACCGTTGTGCAGAGACAGAGCTACAATAGTGCAGAACAGCGCCAGAGTTACAATAGCGATGGAAGGTTAAGTCGTGCGAGTAGCTCCAGTTCCAGTGGATGCTTGTCGGACGGTGCACCCAGCAGTTGCGAGGTAAATTATATTAACACTAAAATTTTAATAATGAAAATATTTATAAATAAAAATAAAAATTAAATGTTAATAGTAAGTAATAAAATTGATGTTTAAATTAATATTGCTTTAATAATTTTCATACGTACAAATTTTTTTCATAATAAATAAATCTAAGGGTATAATAGTAATTGATTTTTAAAACTGAATTGAATTTATTTATTTATTTATTTATTTATTTATTTATTTTTTTTTTTTTTTTTTTTTTTAATACTAATGCATGTAAATTAACAGGTGGCTTTCGAATGCGGAGAATTTCCCACTGGCACAATCAAAAGAAAACCGTCCATGAATCCAAAACTGCCTCTGACATCGATCACGCGTCAATTGAAAGAGGTCGGCGAGACGGTGCGCGACGAGCCGGATTGTCCATCACCAACGAGCTCCGGCTCCGGTACACTAACACGACGACACAGTCGCAGGAGAAGCGGTACGGATTCAGATGGTTCTGGTACCCTCAAGAGACACCATAGATCCGGAAATGCAACACCGGTTAGCCCAGTCCCCCCTGGAACCCCAGTTAGAGAACGAGCAAGTCCAATGAATTATAGTCGTAACGAGAACCAAGAACTGAAATCACCGACTAGTCCAATACAGCCTTGCATGGTTAGTTTGCCTGACTTCCATAGATATCAACAGATTCAGAAATTTGAATGTGTAATCCAAATAATTATTTTCGATCCTTACAAATTTCATTCCTAAAATTATTATTAAGTCACAAAATACACAAACATAACATTTAAATTAAACTCATTTTAACCAATATTTTACTACATTATTTTAAATGATTAAATATTCGATTTTGTTATTATTCTATAAAGTTTTTTTGATAATTTTACTTTTGATTATGCAAATATAACAGAAACTTTAAAAATGTACATTCAAATTTCTTTCCGCACTCGCTTGAAAAAAAAAAAAAAAAATAGAATTGATGTCTAGTTATTTATAAATAATTTTATATATTTATTGTATAACTAAATTAATGAATTTCAGATGGACTCGATAACTTCTCTACCACCACCGCCACCTTCACCGTCACGCCTGAATGAAGAAATTGAATCCGATAGCGAGCCTCTACCACCACCTCCTCCAGAAATGTTCAGGTCGAACCTCTCTCTCGATTCGCTTCCACCGCCTCCAGCACCGGGTGAACTGCCTATGTGCGAGACGTCTGATTTAACTGGCTCATCTCTTAGCCTCGCATCTCTGCCACCGCCACCGAGTCCTCTCGTCGGGGAAACCGGTACCATTCGTCGTGCCAAACCTAAACAATCTACCGCTTCCAGCACTCCTATAAATTCTCTCTCGCCCGACAGTACGCCAACGCACACCAGCAATCAGCGACCGTCGCTTACCGCTAATAATCTGCAGATTTATGCAACGACTCTAAACAATGGAATAAATAATTCTCAGAACCCATCGCCGCACAACTCTTATCCAGGATCGAACGCTAGCACGCCAACTTATGCTCCGAGCTCGCCAAATTTTGTCGGTGTTCAGCCACCACCTTTCATTCCTCCGCCTGCGTACGGATCGCAGATGACGAATTCTCCCGCACCACCTCAGCTCGTCCGACAAAATTCTAAATTATCCGAGCCTATTTATGCTGTGCAGCAGCCACAACAGAGTAATGGCTCACCCATAATTAAAGCCAATCCTAATATGGATACAGTGCGAAGAAGCGCTTTAAAACAGTCCACGAGCCATTATGCTACACCACCTTATCTTGCTGAATTGAAAGCCGCTTCGAGTCCTCAACCGCAACGTCGTGTTACCATACAAGAGCCACCAATGTCGCCAAAATCATCAAAAACTGGCACCGCCAAGAAAATCACTTTCAATTTGCCACCCCAGCAGGAACCAGGTAGTCCAGCTTTACCTCAAAGAAAGCCCATGCCTCCACGAAGATCCGACAGCACTAGACTTACCTCGCCCAAAAAGCTCGCCGCGTCGGATCAAGCGCCTCCTGGTGATTTTCTGAAAGATCTTCAGCGCGTTATGAGAAAGAAATGGCAAGTTGCTCAAAAGTGTAAACTTGACTCGACAACGACACCCCACGAAGTGTTGGGTTTCAGAGATCCTCCACCTGCTATAGCTGATTATCGCGAAACCAACGTGTCTAATTGGGTGCAGGAACACTATGGAGCGGATAATTTGTACGAAAATGTGTACACGACCGATCCAAACGCACCGGTAGAATATATGAGCAGCAATGTAAGTCCAGCAAGACAACCGAGCGTCAGATTTAACGAGGAAAATAGGAATATGATAGCGTCAGCGATCGCGGGTAAAAGAAGACCGCCACCCCCACCGCCCAAAAGGGCCGAGACAACGCAACTCACGACGAGAGCGATGCACTGACCACAGCAGTGTGCTCAGGCCGAGACTGAAAGCAAATGGTATTGCTGTCTCTGCAATTGGTGGAAAGACTGAGAACGACGGAGCTTTCTTTCTATTGGGTTCGAGGAAACGAAAATTGCTTTATTTGCGATCGGATTTTTCCATGTATAGCTAATAATTTGAGCGAGCGAGAGATACGACACTGCCGTGCAGCGTATAAATAAGTGTGTTTAATCGGAGAGCTTTTTTAATTAGAGAAAAACACGCACAACAAAGAAACGAACGAAGCACAAGTATAAATATGTGGCGCGTTTTTCGATTAATTTGCCCGATAGCGATGGAATTTATTATATTTCGAGAACAATTGCGACATTGAGAGGTGATTGAACGCACGTTTTTTTACCGCATACCCACACTCGAAAGCATCGAAACAATTAAGACAATTTTTACAGTGTTTTTAGAGATCGACGTTTTTACGATTTTCTATGTAACTTTTTGCCGTTTTGACTCTTATACAAAGTCCCTATAAATCATTGTTCAACGAGGTGTCAACTTGGAATAACCAGACGAAGTCGTCAGAGATTCCAAATACCTCTGAATTACTACTTTTACAATTTTTACAACCATTTTAATTGATAAAATAAAATAAAGAAAAAAAAAAAAAAAAAAAATGAAGAAGTGGGTAATTATACAAAATAAACAATCTTTTGTAATAAAGGTGCTTTATATACATTTACACGTGGCGACTTTGTATTAGGTGTATGACAATGTATATGTATATATGCAATATATATATACACAAACGCAACGGACGTACGAATATAAACAGCTTATGCGTATTCGTGTTGCGCATTAATATATCCTATTATTTTTCGCATAACTTTCGTATATAATGTCAAGGAGAACGACAGAAATATATAGATATCGAGAAAGCTTATTAAATTAGAGAGAGCTTCTTTTAATGAAGAATAATAATTATTAGCTTATTTCGTCATACCTCGACTCGTACGATAAGAAAGAGAGAGTTTTTAACGATTTAAAAAAATACACAATAATAAGCAGTTTATACCATTATTGTACCGAAGTATTGCAAAACTTATGTGGACTCAATGTGTGATTTTATAAGTTCTTACGGCAGTACCGACTGCACAGATTCGCGCGAATCATGCAATCATACTGTCGATAACTGCGATCTCGTTTATGCCATTTTTTCTTATTTTTTTGTTTTTTTTTTTTTTCTTTTTTTTTTTTATAATTTTATTTCCTTTATTTTCTTTAATCGTAACGATTAAGACAAATTATGTAGTCGATAAATAAATACATAAATTTAAAAGTAAGAATTTATTTAATTAAAGCTTTTTTTATAATTACAATGAAAACGTTTGAACGGCTGATGTACTTTGCCTTGGCATACATTTTTGGAAGCGATTTTTGCTGCTATATTGTCGACAATATTAAGATTATTGTCACTAATATAATATGAGAAACAAAAAAAATAAATAAAAAACAAAAAAAAAAAAAAAAACAAAAAAAAAAAAAAAAAAAAGAAAGAAAGAAAATGTGTCAAAAAAGAAAAAAAATGTTAAAAAGAGTAAAGAAAATGGTAATCATAATTTAAAATATGACCAGTTCGTCTAACGAACCTGTTCCACTTTGATATTTTTAGTCGTGGAACGGGACTTTCGAGCGCTTTATTTAAATAAAAACTAATCGAATTAAATCGGACATGAAGTGTAGGGAGAGCTTGCGAAATAAAAATTTTTTTTGTTCAAAGAACGAAAAAAATGTAAAATAGGAAGTAAATTAACATAGCTGCCATTGTTTTTTTTTTTTTTTCTGTCTTTTAATTTACGCGTAGAAAAAATTTTTTACAACTCAATAATTATAAAACTTGATAAATTGAGAAAAATTAACGAGATTTAGGAAAAAAATTAATTAGGAGAAAATAAATTAGGAGAAAAAAAATAAACTAAATTTAGTACAATTGGCAGATACATTAAGAGCGTAATTGAATAATTATAAAATAAAATAATGATAAACGAAACATTTTTCGTTAATGCTCGATGCGAGGCGAAATACAAAAAAAAAACAATATTTTTTTTATGATCGTATAAGCATAACGTAGCCTCGAATTTAATTTTTTAAGTTGTACGTTTTTTGTAAATATTGTAATGAATGGTACTACAAAATGAAATTACGATAGGAAGCGTTGCGATTATTAATTAATATAAAAGAAAGGAAAAACAAGTGAAATAAAAATAAAAAAATTTACTATTTATGGACGAAAGAGAGCCTGTAAGAATGATTAAAAAAAAAAAAAAAAAACTGTATGAGAGTAATAATTGAAAAGAAAGATTTAATTAATTTCTTTATAAAATGCAACTAAGTTTGCCAAAACTTTAAAAAGTTTATTTAAGCGTTTTATGTTCTTGCGATATATATATATAAAATAGTGCACAAGCCCCAATATACGCGTTAATATTGTTTTTTTTTTTTTTTTTTTTTTTTACAATTGATCCGCACTTCGAGTTTTTCGCTTCGAGCGACTAACGGTGTTGGACTTTGCGACAATATTTTCGTAACCACGAGACCCGTTGCCCCTGAAAATATTACGCAAAGCGGAACAGATAAGCGCAGCAGTTGGAATACTATAATAAATACGTATTATATATATATAAATATATATATATATATATATTAATGTTTCTATGTAAATAAATTTTTCGTATATTTGAATTATTGAAATATTACTTTTTTACTTTAATTACCACCACATTACATTTGTCATCCTTTATTATATTAACAATAATATTCCATTTATTTTTTTTTATTAATTTTAATAATATATTATCAATCTTTAACATTGCAAAAATTTATGATTTATTTTTTAAATTCTTTAACGAGAGATTCTTTTAATTAAAATGACTTATAGTTTATTTTTATGTATGCGTTTAGTAATGATTGAATTTTATTGAATTTGTTACAATTTATCGAATTTTAATATGTTTTATTACTTCACCTTATTTTTAAATGTCTTCGTAATCATATTTGGAATTTATTGTTAAAAATGAATGTTTGATTGAAAATCTTACTATCTTTTAAAATTTTATAATTAATGATTTGTAAACAGATTATTATAAGTATAAATTATATTTAAATAATAAAAGCCACTTTTACGAAAGCTTTTTATCCTTACTTCAAGTATTTTTATCAAGAGTTTTATTTTGAATTTAAAATAGATGATATAAAATATTTGTAAAATTTGAAACAAAAATGAAAAATAAGCTATAAAATGTTTTTTACACATACCAACACTTAATGAATAAAAAAGCACAAAAAAGAAGTGTTCAATTCATTTTATTTTTATAATGAAATGCAAAAAGCAGCTTAAATTTATTCATTAAATATAAATATATAACATATTTAATTTAAAATAAATATTTCATATTACTCTAAAATTAAAATGTTAATAAATTTAAAATTTATTACAACGTTTTTTTTACAACTTATTTTTAAGTTATTTCTAAATTATCGGTAAAGCTACTGATTTCTTTATAAATTCCTTTGCTGCATCTTCATTAGAACATTTAAATAAAAAAAAAAATAAATAAATAAATTTAAAGCATATTTAATGCTTTCTAGAGATTTTTTAAGCGCTTAATCTATCAATAAAAGCACAGAAAAATAATTATAAATTTTTTAAAGATTTATTTATAAACTATTAAATAAATTGTGAAACTTAGCTATTATTTATTGGTGTATAAATCTAATTTTTTATATTTATTTTGAGAATATTTTTTGATCATTCAAAGTTTTAAAAATAATTTTATCGTGTATTTCGATTACTTTTTCAAAATTTACAAATTTGTTTTAAATGAATTTTAAAATATTTTTAAATCATTTTTATGATACTAACGTTCATTTTTTATATTTAAGATAGGTTTTATGGTACATTTTGACCACTTTAAAAACAAAATTAATTCTTGTTTGGAATAATTTTAAAAGATATAATTTTAAGAAACTCGTTGATTTCTACATTATCTTTAGAAAATTCTTATCATAGCTTTATTTACCTATATATTATGTAAGAAAATAAATGATAATTTTATAATCCTAAATTTAAGTTGGACAAATCATCCATAGATACTTTTAGAACATTACGTTTATATAGAAAAATAAAACTAAAAGTTTGTAAATACAACCGAATTCTATAGAAATTTGAAACATTTTAAATCTTCAACGTTAATATGAAAAAAGAATATCAATAAAAAATATAATTTTTGTTTTTTCTTATGATAAAATTAATTTTTATTTTCTCTAAATAAAATTTGAAATTAATTTTGAAATATCGAATTTGAATTTAAAAAAATGTATTATTTTTTACAGTCAACCAAATAATTTATTAAATTTTCATTTTATTAAAAACGAGTTTGCCAACTTCTCACTTTTCTGTTGCTTTTTACGTCTCGTGAAATCAAAACCATCCTGTATTTTAAGAAGATCAAAAATTTTCATTAACAAAATATAAAAAAAAAAAAAAAGTCAAAACTCGCCAAAATTCAATATTTACGGCATACGCGCGACTTCGTACGGAGTCAAACTTGTTTAAATAAAAAAAAAAAAAGAATTAATACTTTTTATAGGAATCGATGAATTTATATATAATATCGCTGTCGGTTGCGCGGACTTTCAAAAGAGAAAGACAGAGACGATTTTTCGAAGTAGCAAACGCGGGAGTCTAATATATACATATATGTATAAACACATATACATAGAGTATGTATATAGGCCTGGGCGTTTTCGGCCGTAAAATTCTCAATAAAACGCGTCCGTTTCTAATATTTTTATTACACACGCATACGTACATGTACAGCGTACGTCTGCTAGAGGGTCCTCGCTTATTCTTTCTTCGCTTGTACGTTCGCTCGCGCACGCGCATATAAAGCATATAAACTTTTGGTAGATTGAATTTTTTATTAGGAAGTAAAGGAAAGAAGGAGAAGAAACCGTCGGCGTAGGTCCTTGTATCTCTTCTTGAATGTTCTTTCTTTTTTCTTTTTTTTTTTTTTTTTTTTTTTTGCTTTCGCTTTTTCGTCTAGATATCCATATACATATATACTTCTCCTCATATTCGCGGTCCCCTTTCGCTCGTATTTCGGCACATGTGATATTCACCGCGCCTATTGAATTACGGCGCGCCTTTTTCGCGCGCGCGCGAGCGAGCGAGCGCCTTTCTTTATTATAACTCGGCGCGCTTTGAATAATTTTGATTTGCGCCAACGCGCGCTCCGAGTCTCCGAGAGTATAATATGCGTTCTTACGATCTTCATTGCGAATCGACGTTTTATGGTGTTACCTTTTTATATACGCTGTCTTTTTTATATTTTATATTTATATACCTTGTTCTTTTAAAATTTTTTAAATTTTACTTTTTTTCCAGACTTTCCCGCTGCTTTATTATACCTTGTGTGAATCAACTGTTTTACATCGAAATACGTTTTCTTTTATACGTTTTCATTCAAAAATAGTACATTCTATGCTTACTTTATTGGATTATACTGGTAAAAAAATGTTTTAATACAAGAAAAAAAAAAGAAAAAAAAAATATATATATACATATATATATATATATATATATACCTATATATATATTTGTAGAAATGATAAATTTTTTATTTCTTTTTAATCAGAATGAGTTTTCTTATACTTAAAGCATTAATGAATTAAATAAGTTTTTTTTCAATATCGATGCAATGTTGTATCAATCAGTAAGAATGTACGTATCGGCGCAGTTACGTTCAATATGTGACATGTAAAATAGAATACGAATCGTTAAACAAGGAGCGACGCTTTTTATTAAACGTTTCAGTTTGTTCATAAGTAGATGTTAAACAAAACATCATATATAATTATTTTATGTTTAATTAATAAATCTAATATTTTTTTAATAATGTTCATTACTTTATTAATGTAATTAATAGATCGATTAGTTATTGCGGATCGCTTACGGTCTAAAATTGTATTAAATTTTTACCAATAATATGCATGTATTAAAATAACAGTTAATAAAATTTTCAATATATTTTATACTATTATAAAATTTAAAATAATTAAAATTTTGTTATTTTTAGTGCACATAAACTTATGAGTTATGAAATATAAAATTATGAAACAAATTAATTTTTAATTTACTTATTAAAATGAGTATTCGCCGAAAAAGAAGGATAAATGAAAAAAAAATAAATAAAAATAAAAAACACTCTTAATAATGGCGCTCGTCTTTTTTCTTCGCGGCAAAAGCGAACCTCATGCATTTCAAAGTAAGAACCGAGAGCGCTATAGATACATATATACATATAATGCGCGTGTGTGCGTACGCGTGACTGTATGTGTGTTCTATACGTATAAACACGCACATTATGCATGTCAATTTCTTAATTTTTATTTTACGAGGCAAAGTTGACCCGTATCGTAAAAAAGCAAAATTCAGAGATGCCTTAAAAAAGAGATCTAGTTATTAGCATAAGTGTTGCGGGAGGATACCGAGAAGCAAAAAATGAAATTGCGCGCCGTCAAAAAAATACACTCGCGCGTATTCGTATAGATATGTATATATGTACATATAGATACACGTGTACAACATACAACTTCGAGTCCCGGTTTTAGTTTAGTTTTACGACTCGCGGCTGTCGCGTGCTCGCGCATCCTTTTTTTCAAATGCTTCTCTCTCTCTCTCTCTCTCTCTCTCTCTCTCTCTCTAAGGCTCTTGGCAAAAAAATTCACTTTTTCCCTTCGTTTTTTTTTCTCTTTTTTTATTATTATTATTTTTTTTTTCTTCTTATTCGTTTTTCGTTTTATTTTCGCCTCTCGTTACCGCGCGCATGTTTCCACATTCATCTCAAGTAGATAATATATATTTGCATAAGAAAGGATTGCGCTAAATTTAAAATTCTTTGTTTTTAAAGACTTAATTGTTAAAGTTAAGTTAATTGATAAATTAAAAGAAATATACCAAGTCTTTATTAATTTTACTCTACAAATCATTTAAATATTACTTTCATTAAAATGTTCAAAAACGACGCAAAACATGTGAAACGCGGCATATCCAATATTATAAAAAACAGCGAGGAGTCATTAAGCAAAGCATCGTGTAACGAAAAAAAAAAAAAAAAAAAAAAAAAAACAGAGGTATGTGTAAACTGTTTAACTTTCAAAGCAAGACATATCTAAAAGATAACGTCGAGCGCAATTTCGAAGTTTAACGATGAAACCGAAAGACGCGATTTTTCTTTCTCGCTTGTTCATTTTGCGGCGAAGCGCGGCGGTGGACCGCGACCAAACGCTCGCGCATCATCCGCTGACGCGCAAACTTTCCGAGAAACCCGACTGTAAATCACGATTTTATTACGGATAATTTTACGAAGAAGGCCGCGTATACGTGTATATCGCCGATGGCTTCTACTCTCTCACTCTCTCTCTCTCTCTCTCTCGGTCATTTTCTTTTTATATATATATATATATATATAAACCAGCAATCGGTTATTCGCGTAATCGTTCTTCCGACGCGCTTTTCGAGATCGTCCCAGGCCGTTTCGTCTTCTTCGTTTTCTTTTGTGGATCGTTAGGGAGGTGAATTAGACGAAGGAACGAGGCAACTTTTGAGCGAACGCGTTAACGCGTTCGCTCGCCTCTAGTCGCGCGTCCTCTTACTGTGTACTACACCTTCACTTTATCGTTTTCTCTCTTATTCCTGCGATGATTACTTTTTCTTTTTTACTAGGCCGCCTTGCGCGTTTTTTTTTTTTTTTTTTTTTTTTTTTTTTCCCTTTTATATGTGTTTTTTTTTCTCTTGCTCGCGTGAAGCTTTTTTCGATGAATCGTTACAATTTTTATTTAACTTCTTTACGAGAAAAGCTATCAATATGCTCGGTAATTTTAGCTTTGCTTTATTTTCAAATGTAATTGGTGATGTATAACGAGTTTGTTTGTCGATTACTTTATTACGGCGTTTACTTTTTTTTTTTTTTCTGATATTCCAAACATTTTTATAACTATTGCGCAAAAATATTCTTTAATGTATTGTAAATGTATAATTTTTATTTTTATCTTTTTGTTTTTTTTTTTTTTTTAATTTTTTTTTTTCGTTGAAATATTTTTAAATACAAATTATTAGGTATTATTTGTTAAAATAATATAATTTGCTAAAAATAAAATAAAAGGAATCATTTTATTATTTAAAAAAATATTTATAAAGATAAAGAAATGTTTTTACATATACTATAGGTATAGTACTTTGCATAAACATTATATTAAAAGATCGACTATAACATAAAAAAGATAAAAATAAAAATGACGCTAAATTAAAAATTAAAAGAGGCGAAATTTTTTATCTTTGTGACAATTATACGATAAATGTATATAAAATGCAAGCATAAAGCATTAACATCAACGAGCTCGCGTGCCTCGAATACCGAAAGTTTAAACGAAGAAGAAACTTTTTGCATAGTTCGAATAGCAAAACCAACGTATTAAAGTGCCGCAGTAAAATGTATATCGCGCGTTTTTAAGCACGAATAAACGAAAAGCTTGTTTATTTATAATTTTACTTGATTTACGGATTGATGTACTTTAACCATAGTTTTTCGCGCAGGCTAAACAAGTGCAACGTTAATAAAAGAATTAACGTGCACTTCGTTATACGGTTATTTATAAAATAATAGCCTATGAAAAAGTAATATTTTTTAAAATTAATTTTCCACACTTCAAATGTATTATCGTTTTAAATAAATACGCTTTTAAAAGACAATTTTTTAAATTATAATTTAAGGCTTTATTTTACAATAAACATACTTCAATATTTAAATAAAAAAAAAGAAAAAAAAAAAAAAAAAAAAGTATTGCATACATATATAACCACAACATACTGTATGAAAAATATATTGCATTTGCATCTTATTTACCCAATTAAAATTTTGCATTAAATATAAGATACACATATTTTTTATTTATTTATATTATGAAAATATATTTTTATAATATAATTATCATAGATTTATAAATTGCTTTTTTAAAAATAATTTTTAGATGTAAAATACGGTAATGAAATTTATTTAGCAATTATTTTGTGTACACTTACTTAATCTTTCATTAAGATAAAAGCAATGAAAATAAAGGAAAATATTATTCAAAGTATTATTTAGAACATATTTATCATTAAAACTGTCAAAGGCTTGTTTAATAATGGAAACAAAATTGTAAGCATATTTTACATTTATAATAAATAATTGTTATAATTGTTTCTGTGATAAGAATTTTTAGAACACATTTTTTACAAATAAAAATGTACAAAGTGAAAATATGAAAATTTTGTGCTAATATCAACAATGTACTATTTTTGGGGATTATTTTTAAAGCAGAGGTAATAAAAAAAAATTAAGAAAAATAATAAAATGAAAAAAATAAATAAATAAATAAATAAAATAAATTCCTTATTCCAAAAAGTATAAAATACAGGTTAGAATATGTCGATTATCAGGCAGTAAATAAATACCCTTACAAAAGATTCATTTATCACGATACCGCGCCAAATTAATTCTACAATACTTGACTTCGTCACTGACACGCCGAGCAAAAATATTCTATGACCTCGAAATAATGGTCTTGTTTAAATATCGTATTATAGTTATTTTAAAAAAATTTAATTATGATAATAAATTAGAAATAAAATTTATTTGTTATTGATAATTAATTAAAGTCGTAAAGGATAATTTCAAAGTTAGTTTAAAATAAGCAGATCGGCACTTTTTTTTACTAAAATATATTATACGTCAACCGCAAGAAAAAATTGATCGTTATTTTATGTAATCATTGAAAGCGCTTATAATTATTCATATAATTGATAATTATCAAACTTTAAAATAATTCTAAATAATCATAAATATTAAATATGAATATTTTATTATTGTTTTAAAAATATCGATTTTTCCATCAAACATTCAATTAACACAATATTATTGAAAATGTAAAATATAATTTATAATATCTTGAAATTATCAAAGCAACGTTATAAATAAAACTTTTATTTGCGTCAACATGTTTGCGCCTCTAAAAACAAAGAACGATAATATTACGATAAATAAGAGTAAGATCTAAGGTATATTATTATTAATCATAATAAGGTTTATTATGAATAACAAGGAAAGTTATATTTAAATAATAAGAGAACAAAGGTTCGTTAGTGTATTAATTGCAATTAGCTTTAAATTTATAACTTTTAAAATATAGATCCTTCTTTATTTATTTATTTATTTATTTATCATTTTTTTTTAACTCAGCTAAAAATTTTAATAATCGTTTTAAATCTAAAATCTCATTTTGACAGGTAAAATAATTATTTTAAAAATTGATATATTGAGATTTCTATAAATGTGTATAAATGATCGGATTAATTTTGATGCAACCGGTGTAAATTTTTTTTTAATCAATTGGTTTGTTTGTCTCTCCATTTGTCGGCGGTATACTATCTTTATTTTCTTCAAAATAATCCTTTTTGCGCTGTAAAAAGAAAAAGAAAAATAAAGATGTATAAAGACATACGATAAAAGTAAGAGAAAAGAAATACCTCTTATGATTCGATTAAACGCTTTAGGGACTAATTGCCACATTTAACGAGCGATCTAACAACTATCGTTATGGCTTCTACGTCGCTTTGTTTTCTTCGTATATGTATACGCGACGTCCAAGGGTTGCTCGTAAAATCGGTCTTTTAAGCTAACTAAGTGATTCTTATCGTAACGCTTGACATCTGTAAATAAAATGAAATTATACTCCGAAAAATAATTTCTTCAATTTTTATCGTTCTTTAAATAGAATCAACATTAATATTTTAACAATAAGAATTTTTTTATAATAGATTTTACATTTTTATAAGAATATTTATGAACAGTTTTAAATAAAAATAAATAAATAAAAATAAAAAAAAATACTGGTTATTTGATAAATCATTAATGTTTCTAAATAAAAATGTTTATAAGATTGATGATAAATATTTCTTTTCAAACAAGTTTTTTTATATAAAAAATTTTAATTTAACAATTTTCAAGTATACATTATTAGTTATTTTTAATAAGTAACTCAGAAAAATTGAGGAAATAATTATGTATTTAAATAAATTTTCTAAATTAATAGAAATTTACGTAAACTTATAATACTGCGATGTATAAAAGGAAGAATAAATTCAAAAGAATAAAAAATTTAATTTTTTCGATTTGAAATGTAAAATTGTATGATTTGACTGCACTGATAATACTATTTCTGATTTATAATTATAGAGATATAAAAAAAGCGTACGGTAACTTTTGCAGCGTCCCAATAAAAAACTAGTTTCTGGAGAGATTAAAATTAAATATACACTTATAAAGTATTAAATTGCATAAAATTTGAAAATTATTAATATTTTATTCAATCCATCGTTATAATGATATACTTACTTATTAAATAATTAAATAAAAGTAAATAATATTATAAAAGATATAATAGTAATAAAATTGTACAGATAACGTTGAGCTACCAAATTAATAATGGTTGGAAATTAAATTTTTATAAATTGGATAGTTTTGTGAATAATTGTCAATGTAAAATTATCATAAGTTTTATAGATTGGATGGTAACATTTTCAAAATTCATAAAGACGGATTATTTAAAATTTATTTATTTATTTATTTATTTATCATTTTT
This sequence comes from Chalcis sispes, assembly GCA_949987625.1. NCBI lineage: Eukaryota > Metazoa > Arthropoda > Insecta > Hymenoptera > Chalcididae > Chalcis > Chalcis sispes. The sequence goes on from OX465096.1 coordinate 54,404,648, forward strand.
TTTTTTTTTAATGTAATACATAGCAAATAATTAAAGCGCTATGTATTTTATTCAGGTTAAATTTTTTGAAATGATAATCTTTGTAACGTAGATTTTTGAAACGATATTTTTTTTGCGAATCTTAAACTATGCTTTAAAAAAAGAAATCATTTGCAATCTCTTATAATGTTGCGTAAAGTAAAATCAGATTTTTATTTACCGCTACATTAATAGAAATTAAGTGCTAAAATTCAGTGCAAATAAAAGTATCTATATAAACGAAGTAATAAAATTTTATTTATTCGCTGCTGATTTTAACTAATATGTTTATAAAATCTAATAACATACATTACATATAAAAATAAAGTGAAATAAATTCGCTTATCGCAAATTATTGTAGTTATAAGGCAGAAAAATTAAAAAGAAAAGCAAAAAAAAACTTGTTAAAAAAGAAATAAATAAATAAATAAAAGAAAATCAATAGAATAATTATTCTTAAATTAACGCGTGGATAAAGCATTTATTAAAGCGTAAAAATAGCAATACGAGCAAGTGCCCTTAAAATAAGCGATTACACCAACGTTACACACATATATATACACGACGAAGTAAACGGTTAGCATTCGCACGTACATAGATATACATATAGTTACACACGAACTCGCTCAGAAGCTGAAAAGCGCTCGGGTGTCCGTGTGTACGTGTTGCGATGCGAGTATTTCCGGCAATTGCGGATAATTGGATAGAGTCATGCAAGCTTGGCTGCGGAACTGAACGAGGAATGGGGGGAGGGGGGGGGGACGACCCCTTTAATCGCGACTAGAATACGCCGCTCGGCGCAAAATGAACACCAAAGTATAATGCGTGTAACGAGAAATGCTTTCTATATACTTTTCGGCTAGTTTATTTCGCTCTCTCTCTCTCTCTCTCTCTCTCTCTTTGTGTATATATACCTATGTGTGTATGAGCTTGATTAATCTTTATGAACTGTTTATACGAATGATTAAGTTTATTATTTATTTTTATTATTGGTTTAATACCATTTAATTTTATTTACTTTAATGAATAATAATTAAGATTAATATTTTATTAAATTGAATATTATACATGTTTTGCTTAACTTTTATCAACTTTTAAGCTTTGCAATAACTAAATTTTACAATTTATATTTAAAATTAAACCAAATAAATTTCATCAGCTCTTACATAAATTTCTATAAATAAAAATATTTATCCTCGATACGAGAAAAATTTTCGTATTAATTTATTGTATACACGATCAAGTTTAAGAAATTAAGTTTCTGAATTTTATAAATTATCGATCGAAGAAAATTTAAATTATAAATAAAGCTTACAAATATTGCCTCGTTTCAATAAAATTATTTTAAACAATTTTAATTTCAAAGTAAACATAGTAAGCGTGCACGTTAATCAACGTAAAAATTAAGCAAAATACGTCACTGAGAATAAAAACTATATATGTATATCCACCGTGAGACGGTTTGAAATTGATGAATTAGGTACCATCCGAAAGTGGAAAACGGGCTTTTAAGTCGGCCAATGTTAGCGCACTCTAGCGAGGGCTCCGGCAATCAATACCATCGTGGAAGATTCGCGCGTGTGCGTACGAGAGGAGGGAGAGTGGGGGAGGGGGGGAGAGAGAGAGGAGAGCTCGAGCCGGTGGAGACGTATTTTCGGGATAGGGATTAGGGCGCGGCGACGCGCGGTCGAGGAAGACGCTGGCTCGAGGGGCTCGCGGAGAGAGAGGAAGAGCGGAAGAGTCTACAAGGGCGAGGCTCGCTCTTGGAAGGGGTAAGAGGGTCGATGCAGCGTTGCTGGACCAAGGTCCACTCACGGTTCGCCCCCTTTCCCGTCCCGCTCACGCGTGTGTGCGTGCGCTTTCCCACCTACGCCACGCGGAAGGAAGAGACGCCGAATAAGAGAGAAAGAGATAGAGAAAGAGAGAGAGAGAGAGAGAGAGAATTTCAAGGGGGAAATGGAAGAAGAAGTGGAAGAGGAAGGGTGAACGGACGAAGGCGGAGAAGACGAATAAGGACGCGCGAGGAGAGAGAGAGAGAGAGAGAGTGAGAGACAGAGAGCAAGGGCAAAAGGAACGGGACGGAGATAGCGGAGGGGCAAGAGAGTAAGAGAAGGAATCGAGAGCGAAAGTGAGATCGGTCCCTGGGAGCCAAGGGGTGAAAATACTAAAGGGTTCTCTCTCTCTCTCTCTCTTTCTCGTCTCGCTCTCCTACGGAGAAAGTGAACAGTGGCGCACAACTCGAGCGTTACCTCGCACCCGACGCGAGGCCAAAGGATAATGTTATTCTAGAAAACAACGAATGCTCGAAATAAATAAACTCATTTTATCTTTGCGCGAAAACTTCCTTTCTCTTCTCCCTGAAATATTAAACGGACGCTTCTTCGATTCTTGCCCTCGCTCATCGACTCCCCTCCTTATCTATTCCTCTCTTTTTTTCCTTTTCGGCTGGACTTTAATTATTTATCATGCTAATCTTAAAAATTGTTTGCTTCGAATATAAACTTTTCATTATTTATCTTTGTCTTCCACCGAGTCATGCATGTTGAAATGTGCGCGCGACGAACTCCGGTATAACGTGAAAATTTTTACTACATTTACACAACGAATTCAAAGACGAATTAAATTATCATCGCGAGTCTTTCTTAAAATACACACAAGACGAAAAAAAGGATTTATCTTCGGATTTTTCTTCTTTTTACAAAATTGATAACCGCGATTAGCTGCATAATGAAAACGATAAACTAGCGCAAATAAACAATAAAGATAACGGAGTACGTCAGCATTTGATCCTTCACGGGTAATTTAATCCGTACCGAAAAAGGCGAAAGGCAAGGTATCGATAAATCAGCGCGCGCGGCGTGGAAAGAGCCGCGGCATACGAGCGATCGTAGATTCGCAAAGAAGATCGAGAGAAAGGGAAACAGTCGGGAAGCATGCAATTATGCCGTTCACGCGAGACGCCTTCCATACGGGACTGAAATTTATATCGCGTGGCAAAGCACATCGGCACGCGGTAATTTTCGCGCTTTCCTTGCATCGAGAATCCAAAAATTCAAATTAAAGAAGAAATAAAAGATGTATAAGTAGCTAAGGCTTATCTACGCGTTTGACGTACGGCATAGACTATTGGAGAGAAACTGCTCGTTAAATCGTTGGAAAGAAAATTCGCGCTGCTTCGTGCTTTTGCCAAGCTTTTATTAGCATCGGGAAAAGTAAACGGCTTTGATAGTCGTTAAAGTTAAATCCGATTATTTTCCACGATAATACTCGTACCTGCAGTGTTTTAATCTTTAGACTATATATTTTAAATAAAATTGCATTGCTCATTTTGTAAGCCTATATGTATAATTTCTTTTTTCTTTTATTTAGCACGCGGGGTGAAAAAAAAAAAAAAAATTTAATTATGGTTCAGTTGGCGGATCTTCTTTGAAGGTATTTTTAGTGAAAGCTTCAAAGAATGTAATCTTGAATGTGACACGATCTTAAAAAAGATCTTATAAAAAAAATTATATTTTTAATATTTTACTTTATTTTTTTTTTTATTTTTATAACATAAAACTTAGAATAACAATAACTAACTTGTAGCTTTTGTTATTATCGTAAATATAAGATATTCAATAAAGAAAAAAATAGTAAAATCTATTAAAAGTATTAAAATAAAATTCATTTACATATTTTCATTATTAATTTGATTTTATATAAATAAAATTTTAATTATTTATAATATTTTAAGTATAAAAGAATAAAAAAAAAAAAAAAAAAAAATCGAAACAAATTTTAAAAAATTTTTATTTATAGTATTAATCGGTAAAAAAAAATATTAATTAATAAAAAAAAGAAAGTAAATAAATAAATAAAAACGTAAAAAAATCGAATATCTCGCGATGTACAATACGAAGGAAGTAATTTGTGAAATACATCGTCACGAAAATCTATCGATGACATCGTAGGATTATGATCTTTCGAGTTTCCTTGTTCCTACTGGCAACCCTTCAAGCGGAAGAAGGTAGACCACAGGACAACTTTATTACCAGTAAGACTTCCAAGTAAGACAGAGAGAGAGAGAGAGAGAAGAAGAAGAAAAAAGAGACGAAGGAGAAACGGAGCTGTGTGCATCAGCTATATGGAGAGAGAGAGAGAGAGAGAGAGAGAGAGAGAGAGAGAGAGAGAAAGAAGTTTGAAGAGGGTCTCCTTTAAGAAACTCGGCAACGAAGTATCTTAAGCAGCAAAGCCACGGCATCGGCAGCAACGGATACAGCAACATCGGCAGCAACCACGAGCGGCCAATGTCTTCCTTTAAGCTAAAAGAATTAAAGGATCTGTCGCGGGAAGCTTATGTGCGACGTGAAAAAATATTTCGATCTCGTGAACGTTCGATCTAAGTTTACAAAAATGACATTTTTTTTTACGTGCGCTTGGTTTTTTTTTTTTTTTTTTTTTGTTTTTTTCTAATGCGATACGCTGCAAAGATACTATGAATTTATGAACGTTTCGAATCATTTTACTGGACGTACATCTAAAAAGGAAGTAAAGTGAAAAAGGCATATTTGCTATTTTTAGATTATGCTTAATGCCTGTCTTAAATTTCTCTCTTTACAAAATATTAATAGTTGGATTCTAAGATATTAAAATTATATCAATTTAATATTTACTTGACGTAAACTTACTTGTGCAATTGATTTTATTGCTTTATTAAATAATAAGAGAGCAACTTGAATTTCATATTATATTTAAATTTTCAGCATAAAAATTATGCATTATATCAGTTAAGGTAACAAAAACAAAAACAAAAATAAAAAAAAAAAAACAAAAGAAAAGAAAAGTGTCTCGAAAAATTTCACGCAATCGTATTAATTTAGCGCATTAAATATTTCTCGAAACAATCAAAACAATGAATTTCGAACGTTTATATCCGTGCGAGTAAGAGCAAGAAGAAAAACCTTTTGGTAGCTAGAGACGATTCGCGAAAGCATAAGCTGCGCGTCTGCGCGGTAGTGACGAAAACGATTTCCTCTCTCTCTCTCTGTCTCTCTCTTTCTTTCTCTCTCTCTCTTTCTTTACTCCACAAGACTCTTATGTATAAGTACATATACGCGCGTATACACCTTATTTATTTTTAATTCGCGTTTGCTTTATTTGGATAACTCGTCTTATTGCAGCGGCCTGGCGAGTCTAATGAAAGAGAAAGAGAGAGAGAGAGAGAAATTCTCTCGCGATTTCTCGATTGCCAAGGTGAAATTGACCGACGGCGCTCCGTGGCTCTCAACTTTATGCGAGCTTTCTTCTTTTACTTTTTCCATTTTTTTTTTGTTTTTTGTTTTATAGAAAGCTTTTTATTTTTGTTCTTTTTGTTTCCTACTTTTATCGACTGGCGAAAAGTTTTGTGAAAAACGTTTCACGGCTAAAAGTGCGATTGTACGACTGTTGGGAGAAAGTAAAAATAATCAATGCGATTATATAGATGGAGGATAATTGTTTATTTTTTGATCGATTTAGTTTGAAAACTTTTTTAGTTTTTTTACTCGTAAATTTTTACATTTCTTATTTTGTATTTAACAATTTAGAGTTCACTTTATATGGTATTTTTATTTTACACGTTTCACGCAAAATTAATCGTAAATTAAGAATTATTTATTGATTAATTTTACATTTATAAATATTTTTATTAAAAATAATATAATTTAAATCCACCGATTAAAAAAATATATTTAAATAATAAAAAATGTTCTATCTAACGTATTATATTCGAGGTGTATTAAAGGTAATATTTGTTTTTATAACAAGTATATATTGCACTTTTACTTTAAAACTTAATTAAAATTTTAATCTTTCTTATTAAAAGTAATGCTTCAACGTTGTATTTATTTTTTCTAGTTTAATTTACCAACCAACAGTAAGTAACAGTATTTTAGAGTTGAAGCCGTAAGCTTGAAAATTTTTATTATATCCATGAGAAAAGATAAATTTTACTTAAAAATTCGCTTTTAACGCTCTATTTTAATTTTAACAAAAGGTATACACATTAAATTAATTTGTCACAAAGGGTCACCTTTGAAAAAAAGAAGGATATATAAAAAATGCACGCCAAACGGCCTTTACTTTAGCGCGTCTTACAAAAAAAAAAAAAAAAAAAAAAAAAAAATCAATATCCTGAAAACATGGTAAGCAGGCCAATGTAAAAGTTTAAACACGATCTCGTTGTAACAACGACACTCGAGCTCGCACTTTTCCCGATTACGATTAAACCTTACGGGCACGTACAAGGAAAAGTAATATCCAAAAAGAAGAAGAAAATAATAATAATAATAATAATAATAATACAGAAAAAAAAAGGTAGCCAACTCTCTCTCTCTCTCTCTCTCTTTCTCTCTCTTTGATTTTCCTTAAACTCGCTTGCGCGCTTCCACGAAGGAACGGAATGCAAAAATATATATACGCAACGGTATACACGTAATCGCCCAAGCCAAGCTGTACAAGGTGGGATTTGCGAAGCAAGTTCTCGGGAGGCTGACCTTGAACGAGGTGATAAGAGGGAAAGACAGATAGACGCGTAACGCGGTCGAGCCGAGAGAAGGAAAAAGAAAGAGATAGAGAGAGAGAGAAAGAGAGAGAGAGAGATGTGGAAAGGTCGAGAACCCTTGCGCGGAGAACCGGAAGGGCCGAAAGAGAGAAAGACAGAGAGAGAGAGAGAGAGAGAGAGAGAGAGAGGGAAAGCTAGCCTGGCGAAGTTTCCGTTTCTGGGGTCGATGCCGCCGCCACCGCTGCCGCTCCCTTCCAAGAGCAAGAGAGTAAAAGAGAGTAAGAGAGAGAGAGAGAGAGAGAGAGAGTTTAGGAACGTGCGATGTCCGGCTTGGTCCAGCGGAGATGCGAAGTATTGATCTAGCTCTCTTCTTCGGCTTCGTCCCCGTCGTCTCTCCTCCAGGTCTATCCTACCTCTCCTTATTCCCTCTTCTCCAACGTTGCTGGCTGCGGGGGACCGTCGGACGCTAAGAGACTCGAGAAAGGGGACGCGCGCCCGCGCCCGCGCCCGAGTAGTAGTCCAGAGAGTCCGGCATTTCTGCCTCCCTCTATGTGTGCCTCTCTCTCTCTCTCTCTGTCTCTTCGTCTCTCTCTCTCTCTCTCGCTCTTAATTTTCTCCGTCTCCCGTACCGTATATACACGTACATATACACGGACGTTGCGCGCCTTGGATTTGCCTCTTACGTCGGAAAAACGCGCCAGACGGAGACGGATATATATATATATATATATATATGTATAAATACACGCCTTTGCGAAAACCAGGAGAAAGCGAAGAGAGAGAGAGACTCGTGGTGCTCAACTTCCCCGGGGGGTTGAAAGGAAACGTCGACGGCCGAAATGGGGATGAATAAATTATGGACTATGCTCTCCCTCTCCCCCCTTTCCCTTACCTCCCCCGATTGCGAAAGTTTTTATGGCTGATTTATTAATTTTAATTTCTTTATTAGTTTCGGAATTGTCGATGAAACATTCATAAAGCCCGGAAACGAATTAAAGGACGCATAGCTGTTATGTATTATTTTCAATTTTTGAAATCGAAATATACATATATATATATATATATATATATATATATATATATATATATATTTTTTTTTTTTTTTATTTACTCTTTATTTATTTATCATTATTATTTTTTGTTCTTTTATAATTTACGCAGGTGTTGATAATTAAATTTTATCTATAACGTTCCTAAGATACATATATTACTCGATATTTAACGAGAAACCATACAGGCATTGTTTTATTTGTTCTCGGTAAACGTAAATTAATATCTACCAGCATTAGCGAGCGTTAATTCGTAAAATCGTTATAATTCATCTCTTATATCTATACGAGCATATATGTAGGTATAAGATAAATATATATAGTAAAAATAAATTAAACTATTGTAGATGGATAATTAATAGAACGAATTATATTCGAAACACTTCATTAATGAAAATAAATAGCTTATCTCGGAGCTGATGTCAAAGTTCAACAAAGGAACTCCTTAAAACTTCTTAACCAAACACAATCAAGTCGCAATCCATAATCCGTCAAGAAGCTGAGAAGAGCAAAGAAGAGAGCTAAATATATACGCATACCTCTATATGGTATATAGATATAATCTATATATATATATATATATATATTTATATATAAAAGAGTTCGATAAAAGTTTCGGGGAAGGAGAGAATTCTTGAGACGAGCGATTAAATCTTCAAACAATGGATTTATCGAGCTAGTGAGGAAAAAGAAAGAGAAAAAAAATAAAGAAGAAGGAGAAGATGACCTTGCTCGATCCGAAATCCAAGATTAAGATCTAGGGGCGCGCGGCTTTGGATTAAGAGATGCCGAGTAAGGAGGCGGAGGGAGAGATATCCTTCGCGCGTCTTTATCGTCCTTTATACGTATACAGAACGCGTTATCTCAGCGCGTATACCTCTCTCTCTCTCTCTCTCTCTCTCTCTCATTCTTTCCGTCACTCGCTACATACTCGTCGGTACATTTATACATAAACGTGTGCCAGAAGAAAAACGAGCGGCTGGAGAAGTCAACGAACCTCCGCGCTCACCCTATCGCTCATTCGCCCGGACTTCTTTCCTTTTACGTTGGGGTGTCTTTCTCTCCCCTCCTCCTCTCCTCATCTTCTCCTCTTGGCCCGACGTAAATGAATCCGGCTAGCAAGTCCAAGGCCAAAGGGCTTTGGGATTTTTTATTTTACTCGATTGGAATGAAGCGCTTTTCTTCCGTGCGCTGTGTGTCTTGATGAGCTTCGATAAATTTTGGCATAATTTTTTCTATTTTTAAATTATGACGAAGCGTAATTTATATTTATCTGCAAAAAAACTTGTTTTTATTCCATTGATTGTTCAATCTATTTTAATATTTTACATACATAGAATATACACTCTAAATACATCCACAACAATATCTTTATTTTATAAGAAGGAATAAATTATCTTCAGTTTATATCGTTTAATCGAAAACAAAAAGAAAGATAATGTAAAAACTTTTTGTGATAATACGTAACAGTAATCCTATAATAATGAATTATATAACTTTTATTTGCATAACTATTATGCGGCTGTTTACTTTAATCTGTTATACTTCGAAAAGCCAAAGGATCGGTAACGGCTTTTTTTTTCGGATTTAAGATAATATATACCGTCAATCACTTTCCTGTTTCAATATATTAAGCTACTTTTCCATTAAGAACTTGAAAAAATGCATATTTATAATAAAAAATTTATTGTTTGTGGATTAAAGCAGTTTTGAAAAAATACATCTTTATTATCAATATATACAAAATTATTGTGTTTATTGAATTCATTAATTTCAATCGTTTAAATTTTTGATAAATTCACGTTGAAAGATATTAAATCGGATTAATTTTTTTTTTTTTTTTCAATTTTTCAAGCAGCTTATAAAATTTTAAATTTATTTCTTAAAAAAAGAATTCATGGCTCGTTTAAGTGAAATTAAACATTATATTCAATATCTTTGATTAGGGAAATTTTTAATTGCTTTCAAACATTTTTTTTCACTTAAAAACAAAAAAAAAAAAAAAAAAAAAAAGAAAATAAAAAAAGAATCGAAATGAGTAAAATTAAAAAATAATAAGTCTGGAATAGTTAATAAAGTCGTAAAAAGTATCAGAAACTTTCTGTTCGGTTACGTCACGATATCTTTTTAACTTCTAAATTATCGCGACGTGTTCAATTTCAACTGCGCAAAATAATTTCAATTAAAACATTTTTAATATACAATAGTATCTTTAAAAGAATTAATAACGAAAACGCAACGAAGAATTTTTTTTATTTTATTGCGCGTTGATGAAATTTAATAAATTACGTAAAGATTTAGGGTTCATAAAATTATATAAACTCTATTATTGTTTTAAAATTTAAACAAGAATTTCAAATTATATAATTAATTAAATTTGTTTACAGTAAACTTCATAATTTTTTCAATGTTAAATAATAATTAAGTAAATTAAAAATCATCTATAAAATCTAATAAGTACATTTTGCATAAATTTTTCTTTATCATTCAATATTATGTTTTTGTATCAAAAACATTTTATTTACAATTGATAAACTCTGAATTTTTTGTATTAATCCTATGAGCGTCAATATATTATATATTATCAAATTGAATAACTCTCTTGATTTTGAATCAAATTTCAATTTATTTGAAACTCGGTATATAATGGTTTTTGGGGTCGCTGAATCTGAATCTGGCATCAAAATTATAAAATTCAATATGGCGGACGTAGAATAGCCATCTAAAATATCAAGATAACTGAGGTCGTATTTACAAAAATCAAAATGGCGGATCCAATATGGAGGATTGAATTTTCGATAATCAAACAATTCATGCTTGAGAAATGAAAAGAAAAATGAAAAATTTACCGCTAACTCTGTATTTTCAAGGGATTGTGAGTTATGAATCGAAAAAATTAACTATCAGAATTGATTCAGCGACTTAAAAAACTTCTATACTATACCAAGTATTTTAGTAATTTGGTTAATTTGTCGACCCTGCCACATTTAACATGAAAAATAAAAATAGCTGTGCCGCTCGAAGGGTTAACAACAATTCAATAATAAATTTTAAGAACGAATATAGTAAATAGATCACACAATTATGTAATTTTAAAAAATAAATCGGAGTATACTTCAACATTTTTTCTTTATAAATAAACAAAATTCCAAACATTGTTAAAATTGTTCAATTTTTTTAATGTGGATTATTAATACTCGTTGCAAATCATGCATCATCGTGTACTTACGGTATTTTCATCTTATATCCGTATAAAATGTACTATTTCAATAAATTTTAACCATCAAAACTTATTTCAATACGGTTTACAAGCAATTAACGCAAGATTAAAAAAACAAAAGAAAAGAAAACGGCGATCAAATACTTTGTCCACGTGAACTCGTAATTTTAGAAACTCGAAAGAGGAAAGGATAGTAGCAAATCGTGAATAGAGAATGAGAGAGAGAGAGAGAGAGAGAGAGAGAGAGAGAGAGGAAGATCGAAGGGCAATAAATAGCAAAGATTTACGATTTCGACGAAGTCGATCGCCGTCCCGATGGGAAAGAAGGATATCTCGCGAGACGCCGGTGAAACGCGTTTCGCGCTCAAACTAGAAAGAGAGAAAGAGAGAGAGAGGGGGGGGGGGAGAAGAGCGAAGGGATTGGAATAAAGTTAGCGCGCGCTTATAGTTACACATACAGACACCGGCGGAAGAGAAATGCAACGGCATCGCTTGGGTCTCGAAGCGAAACGTCGGTGTGCGTGGATTAAGATAATGGTCTCCTCAAGATACAGAAGAAGGAGTCGCACCGGTATACATGTACACATACACACGCGTAAGAAGGAAGAAGTCTGCCGGTGGCGGCTGGGTGTATTCCCGGCAAAAACAAGAGCGAGAGAAAGAGAGAGAGAAAACGAGATATTATATGTGGGTCAAAGTCGTCCCAAGACTGGGGCGCCGCGCTGGCTCTTCCGTTGCTTTTCTTCTTATAGATATATACTCGGAAGCGCGGATATGTGTGCGAGTCGTCGTCGTCGTCCTCGTCGTAGTCGTCGTCGTCGTCGTCGTCGTTGTCGTCGTCGTCGAGACAAGGGTTGCTCACCCCAATCTTTTCTCCGCGTGTATTATAGCTCGCGCCCGGTACTGCCATAATCACCGTGTTATGCGTTTTCCTCTCGACTTGGACGCGTTATAAGTACGTACGTATATGTATATACAGCTCGACTTTCCTTTTAACCTTCGTGCTTTTGTGAGAGATCTTCATTCTTGACGAATTATCGCCTTATACCTTCTATGTATATACATATATACACGGTTTCGTTTAGGGCTCTGATGGATTAAGGTTAAGTAACAGATTATGTTGTTTTTGTGATTGAAACAATAATTTATATATTATTGACGGCGTCTACATTTTTTTTATTGGGCTTAAAAATTATCGATAATATTTATCGATACTTTGGCTATGTTATCATTTCTATACAAAATAAACATTTATTTTTCAGTTTTAGTAAATAAAAAAAAAAAAAAAAAAATAATAATATTTAAATCAATTATTTAATTAAATGTTTCTCGATGATTAACATAAAATTAATAAACATTTTTTTAACATCGTATATTTGGCTAAAAGTTACATCATATTTTGTTAACCTACATGTTAATCTATTTTACGATATTGTGCGAATCAATTTTGATTAAAATTTTAAAAACTTAATTAGTTTTTGTGACAGGTTATTAAAAAATTTCCTATATATAAAAAAAAAATTGTCAGCAGTCATGAGAATAAATTATATTGTACGGATATTATCATCGCAAGTTAAATTTGTAAATTTATGGTATGGTTATTAAAATTGCAAATGTATTCATTTTTTTTTTTTTTATCAGTCGTCGATATCAAGATAATGTATAAAATTGAATTTATGTACGAAGCTTGTATCAATTATAAATTACTTTTATAATTTAAAAAAGTTTAATTTTAATAGCGAAACGATATTTTTTCTAAGTTGTTTCGTTTTTTTTTTTTTTTTTTTTAAATCCAATCTACATGTAATATATATTCGTCTTATATTAATTATTCCGTAAATAAATTTAATGCAATTTGTAATATTATTTCGAAGGAAAGAAACACCATTAAATATTTCATTAATTATCGAATGTAATTTATTCAGAAATTTCATTGGAATTTAATGCCGAAAATGAAAGAACGTAAACAAATTTCAATATTTAATTACCCGACGACATTCGATTGCGCAATTATGTAACTCTCGTTAAATATTCTCGTTTTAAAAACGCATATATATATGTATACATAAATATTACAATATTTTTGAAATTTCGTTAAAGTACTATATAATTAGAAAAGGAAACTGACGTACCGTCAGGGATCGTAAATCACGAAATTCGTACTTCATAACTTTTATATACTTATTATATATATATATATATATTCGATAAACTTTGTTGTGTACAATGTGTGTGTATATATATATATATATATATATATATATACACATTGTACACAACAAAGTTTATCGAATTTATATATTCCTCTCGTTTCTAATTTACTCTTCGCACACTTTACGATCGTATTAATCACGCCATAAAAACGCGCATTAAAAACACTTTTGATACAGAAAAAGTATATATATTTTATGTATGCATATATATATATGGACCCTTAATTCTCTTCCATGCTTGCTTTACGACTTATAATACGCTAATCACTTCTCTTTCTCGTCGAAAAGTCATATACACACTCACTGATGTATAGACACCGTAAGATACAAATCTTCTAATGATGTATAGATATATATATATACGTGTATGACTATGTATATATATATATATATATATCATCGATATTTCGTTTCTAATATATAACATAAAACATAGTCAAGAGAATCGAACTCTAAATCAATTCGCGTAACGGGGCTTCTCGATTTTATTTCGTCGAAGCGCCGCGCGGTACAGAGATGGAAAAAGAAATGCGGGGTGGTCCTCTTCTGATATATACATGTATACGTGAGTACCCGTTTGTAGCTTACATGTTAATGTATATATATATATATATATATATATATGTATAAAGTTTATGTTGGCAGCGAACAAGAGAGAGAGAGAGAGAGACAATCGTCAAAGCGCCGAATCTCTTTATGAAATCGGCTAATTAATCTGGCGTTTTCGAAAGTCCGTTGCGTAAGTCGCAGGATTCTCCCGGCGATAAAAAAAAAGAAAAACGCGATTGTGTATATTATAATACACAAAATGCGTGAACTAGAATCAGAGAGAGGGAGAAAGTCGAACACACGGCGTGTATATATATTCACCATCGAGAAGACACGAACGAGTAGGAGTTGTTTTATGTGGAAGAAAAAGGAAAAGAAGCAACGAGGAATATAGAGAGTAGCGCTTATATTTCTCTCTCTCTCTCTCTCTCTCTCTCTCTCTTTCTTGCGAATCTTTTGGACCGATTCCGATATATATATATGGATATACGGTGCTGCTGCTGGCGAGCGCGACAAAAGGCATAAATTAAAATTAGCATAATTCTTGCTCTCGTCGCTAAGCGACAACAAAGTAAGCCGCTGCAGCGTGAGAACATTGATGACGGCTATCTTTTTCTACGGATGGACTCGGATTAGCTAATTAGGATAGAATTTCTTTTCTACATGCGCGCATATATATATATATATATATATATATATATATGTGTGTGTGTGTGTGTATGTTTGTTCGGATTTTTAAGTAGCATGTTTTTTTTTAATTTTTTTTTTTTTTTTTTTTTTTTCTTAACAACGTTTCTGCAGGTTTATTTAATTTGTGGTTTTTAAATTTTACAATCTTAACGGTTTCGTACACTCGAAAATATTTTTACGAGAATTCAAGTTTTTCGTAATATGGATATACGCAAACGTAAAAGTAATCTTACGCGTCTTTTTCGTATATGTATTTCAAATTTTAAGAATAAATGCGTAAAAAAAAAATAGAAATTAAAAAGATAATTTAATAGCGCACAACTACACGATTATAAATTTCAAAAAATCGCAAATCAAAAAAATCGTTAATCTCGTGAATTTATTACACGTACATTAAAGCGGCGTATAATTATCTTTTTTTTCTGGGAATAAAATTTAAAATGTTTACGACGTGAAAGATAAATAGATGCGTATTTTATTAATTTTCAGTTTTATAAATGTAAAAATTGAAACGTTTTCAAGGTTGTTGTAAAAATAAAAACATGGATACCTATATTGGTAACGTTTATTTGGATTACGATACTTTTGATCGTATTTTAGAGAAAATTGATTAAACGCAACATTTAAAATTGATGTTTATCTCATTATGAATTTAAGTATCGGAACCAATTTGTTCTAAACACATTCATCATAATCATCGTATAAACGTATTTTTGATTATTTTCGACGAAATGTTTTAATATTTATGATTTCGATTTTTCAATAATCTATAAAATATTATAAAATTTCAACAACAACAACAACAACAACAACAACAATAATAATGATAACAAGAAAAAAAAAATTTAAAAAGAACAATACTGTTATTTATTTGTTTATAACAATATTAACATTTTCCTAAAATGCATGCAGTTATTATAACTCATTGGTTACGCGTTCTTTCTTCTTTTTTTTTTTTTTCGAAGAAATATTACGTAAAAAAAGGATACATCAAAAGCGAAAATATTAATTTTAAGAGTCAAACGGGATAACAGGGTTCGATGAAAGACACGCACGTTAGGAAAAATAATACAACATCTTTTTCTTTTCTTTTCTTTTCACTCTTTCTCTTTCTCTTTCTCTGTCTCTGTCTGTCTGTCTGTCTCTCTCTCTCTTTCCATAAAATAAATGCCCTCGCGTCACACGTTTCGCGATGGTGAATTGTAGAAAACAATTTTTCGTGTTGACCGCTGCTATAATCGTGTGCTCACGGAACGGAATATTGATAGAAACGGAAACAATTAAGATTGCGAGCATTGAGCAATCTGAAAGAGGATCGTGGAAATGTAGGTAAAAGAGACATTAAAAAATTTTATTGGTTATAAAATAATTTAATTTAATTAAAGTGTGTAAAACAATGTTTCATATGATTTAAACTTTTTCTTCCTTTTTTTTTTTTTTTTTGATGATGGAATTCTAATCTAACTTTTGTTTTAACTTTTTTTGGTAAGACATAATCAATGAATAAAATGCAAAATATTTATTAATTCATGTAATAAAAATTGTTTCTAAATACATTTCTCATTACAGATGTTGAACGTTGTTTTAAATTTGTTTCCATAAACTTAATTTTTTACATTATACAACTTCTTTACTACCTAATGTTTTTTTTTTTTTTTTTTTTTTTTTTTTTTTTTTTTTTATCGATGTGTAATATTTTTATATTAGACGCACGGATGTTTTTAATGCGATTTTTCGTCAGTGGCACAAGCTTGAAAAAAACTTTAATACGAACTAAAATTTAAGAAGTTAAAGTGTTTTCCGCGGCATATATTACAAACGTTAAACGATCAAACATTTTACAATACAATAAATGTAACAGCTTATTCCGATCGGCAAGATAAATATTTTAGTCGATCAGCTTTCTTTCGTAAAGGTTTCAAAGAACGAGCGAGGAAGAGAAATAAAATATATATATTTCGTAAAAAGCGGTAATTTCTAGTTCATCGAGCATTTGCCGATATACAAGTCGTTTCGATTCGTAGAACATTTAGCACACGTGCGGCCCACGCACGTGTATACACACACGTACACGCGCGCGTGCGTTTACCAGTAGTAGGACTTGGTAATTTACCAAAGTAAAGTAAAAAAAAAAAAAAAAACGGGGACGACTGCTTCGGACTTGAATTATGCCTTGAGTTAACGGCGCAACTTGTAATACGATGAATTTATTTTTATTGTCGACGTAAAAATAAATAATCAACTTGTTATATCGACTATAAATAAATATTTGTTTATTACTCGATTCATTCGTACAGTAGTTACCTTTCAATCGATTATCCTTTATTTATATATAAATAATTGTTATTTTATTTTAAGTTATTTAATTATGTTTTATTTATATACATATAATTAAATATAATTGATATTGATAATAAAAAGAAATTTCTTTTCGCGATACTTTATATTAACCCTTTGCACTCGAGGCCTTTTTGGCTAAAAATGTAAGCCGAGCCTAGTTCACGAAAGTATTTCCGGGAGGAATATCTTATCACACATCGTAAATAAGCAGATCGAGTTATAAAAGACTGTAACGCCGCAGCAGCGTGTTACAGTCGTGTCGATACTTCAAATCAACCGGGCGCAATTTAGGCGCAATTTCGGCTCGAGTGCAAAGGGTTAATAATGATTTTTGATATTAACGAAAAATTTCAATTTAAAAAATATAGTCTATTGTAATTCAAGTTAAAGAAACTATTGTTTATTTTAATAAGAATTTTTAAATCCTCATAAAAACTAATTTAATTTCGTTTTCTTAGAATAAAAAGAAAAAAAAAAAAACAAAAAAAAATGAAAAGATTATCGTGCTTCGTGAAAAGAAAAATGAATAATAAAATAAAGCTTGAAGTTTAATCGACAATAAATACAACGAAATACCTATTTTTCATAAAAAAAAAAAGATAAAAAAAGGAAAATAAAGATAAAAGAAACGACGTAAACAATCTCACTTTCTATTTTACTAAATCAAAAATTCACGCACACGCGCAACAACAACAACACACACACAAACACATACGTATTTGAAAATATATTCCCCTCAGCAGTAAATTATTTCGTCGTTCACGCATTATCGCGTGATGCGGCCCGAGAAACAACTAAAAGTATAAAAACGCAGACACGACACGCGCTAATACACACGCAGTGACACGCCGTCTTAACACACTAGCTTAACGAAATCGGCTGCCTTGCGTAGCGGATGATTTTTCAACTAAACAACTAAGAGACAACTAAAAAGGGTACACACACACAGATATGCATACATGTATATATGCATAGATAAATCAAGAAATAGAGTTAAAAAGGTATAAAGCGACACACGCGATCTCTCGTAGGCGTCTCGATTTGTTTCGAAATGCAGAAGCAATAAACCCTCTTTTGTAACTTTCGTCGATCGGTAAACTCGTCGTAAACGAGAAGTATGTATAGAGCCTTCGGCTCGATCATCTCGTCGTACGAATTTACGAGCGAGCGGCTTTATCGTACCTCTTAACTTATAGCGCGTTGTATGTTACGCTGCTATAACCGACAATATATATATATATATATATATATATATATATATATATATATATACGGTATATTCATCTTTAAGTGCTATTAGACTTGCGTTTATATGTGTATGTATACTTTGCGCTTATGGCACTAAACGACTAGATTAGCCTGATTATCCGCGGATTATTTATCTCTCGTGTATTGAATGTTTATGCATTTGCTTGAACACAATTTGGGGTTTCGGATAATTTTCATTATAATTGATTAATTGATAATATAAAACGAATGTAAAATTTATTACGAAGTAGTAATTTTAAAATAATATTTTGTCTTATTTTAGTTAGATGTTAGACGATCATTTTATCAATAAAAATTATCTATACATTTTATTTAATCATTATTTAATTAATTAAATATAATATATTTTATTATTACAACGAATGATTTAATTAAATATATAAAAGTTTTTCCGAAATTAATTTCGAATGGAAAAATGTTTATGGGTATACATGTATAAGTAGAAACAGGTCGAGTATAGAAAGACGACGATTTTTACTCGATACATATCATAAATTGAATATTCCAATTTTTCTCTTAAATCTTTATCAAATTGTATTAAAAAGCAAAGAAAATAAACAATATTTAATAAAGTATCGCTGTTGATGTTTTAAATTTTCAAGCATCAAATTTTAATCAAAAAAAAAAAAAAAAAAAATAGTTAGCTTTCATAACCGTATCAACTATAAAAAGATACGAGCTGGCATAAAAGTTTTTAAATCATCCAAACCTAAACGAAAAACAAATCGCAATTCTGAAACGTCAATTCAAAGCGCACTTATGTTCTTTCCTACACGGTAAAAACGCAACGACAACTCGTCAGTTTCTCGTGTCAGGCGTTATTGTACCTCCGCGTGCACACAGAGAATCGCAAGACCGAGAGGAAGGAAGCTCGAATGATAATCGCCGTGTAAGCGTTTTCCATTTCTCCGCGCTTAAGAACTGCCGAGTCACACAACAACTACCGAGTGACGGATGGAGCCGAGCGAGCGCGAGTACGCGTTGGGAAAAGTACCTGGCGGCTAATTTTACGGGGCGATTACCGTTAACGCCTATCGGCTCTACGTGTATCGATCTATTAGACGTCGCGTGTATGCGCGGATCGTTCGTCATTGCACGCTACCGTATTACACGGCGTACACGCAATCCTTTACACGAATGTATGGTATAGCGTACCGAACGACGTTTATGAATTAAACGTTTACGAAGCCAGCGTTCTCCTCCTTGTCGTTATCCCCTTACGGCTGAACCGATGTACGTTTCACCGGATTTACGACGACGACGACGACGACGACGACGAGCCGTGTATATTTACCTTCTTGCGTTGCGTGTGAACGAGACTTGAAAATCGTCGAATGCTATTGTTTTTTAATACTCGTACAATTTGAATTTCTTGTTTATTTACGTTGTGTGATTTGCGTGATAATATAAAGTACAGCGCGGATGACAAGAGAGGTGAAATAAATATTCTCGTTTTTATAGATTGATTAAAAGGTATTAAATGAAATTTTAAGCTTTCAACGAAGGGTAGTTTCTTTTTTAATTATAATTTAAGCTCCGTATTAATAATTTTTAAACATCGATTACGTTAATTCAGAATTTAAAATTAATATACGTTTGTATTTTTATTATTAACGTAATAATAACTTAGTTTTTATTTGTAAAAATATTTAGTATTACACTTGAATTGAATAATTTAATTACAATTCAAATCTTGATGAGTTCAGGATGTAATTTTTTATAGTAATATATTTCCATCATAAACGTTATATTTATATTAAATTTATACAAGGAATTTTATTTATCGCGACAGGATTTTATTAAAAGATTTTATTATTATTTCGTAAATACATAAATTTAAGTATTAATAAAGAAATTTATAAGATTTTTTAAGTTTTAAGGTTACACGCTTTGAATGATATATTTCAACATTTCAATATTCTATAGGTATAGCTTACTTAAACAAAAAATTATTACTTTGAACTTGGCAGCCTTAAAAAAATGTAGAAAGAGAGAATAAGAGAGAAAAAACCCATGTTTTAATAATTTACAGTTAGGCAGAACTAGTTATAGACTTATTTCTCGCAAGCCGTAAAATTATAACAAATACGCACAGTCTCTCTCTCTCTCTCTCTCTCTCTCTCTCTCTCTTCTTGTGTGTGTGTGTATGTTTAGAAATGACGTGCACTTAACTGAAACCTCATAAAATTCAGCAGTCAATTTGTTTTGGCTCGTAAAATAAGGTCTATATGTTAGCTGTATCGACGCTTTAATATTCGCAGATTACACAAGATTTTTCAATACTTTACGTAGATCGTTATGGGAAAAAAAATATATAAAGAAATAGCTTTGTCTAAAAAATAACGAGCGAGTTTAAAAAAATATTCCTTCGTTTCAAATAAATTGACAAATTTTGTTGATATGATATTAGATTTAAAGCTTGTTATTATAATTAAAAACAAAAAATTGCGTGGTTTGAAAAAAGCCATAGACAAATGATAAATTTATCGTGATTTTTATATAAAGTAATTAACGCGAATATTAGCATAAAGTAAGATTAAACATTAATTTATTCATTGGCGTTTGATTGATATATCGACGTAAACTTTGTCAAAAAAAATTTAACCTACAATTGTTGAAAAATAAATAAATCGGTATTAAATATACTCAAAAACAAGGCATTAAAAAGCGCAGATTAAATTAAAATATTCATCATCGAAAATCTTAACTGTTGGTTAAACAGCATTACATAAACTACATAAGCGAAAGAGAAAGAGATAGAGATCCTCCTAATCGCGTTAGCTTGATCGAGCGAAAAATTGCCTGACGCGTATATAATAACTGCCTTGCGCGCGCGCGCACACACACACACACACACACACGCACGTAACCGTTGCAAAGTAACTTCTCTCCAACGTCGGCACGCATACCTATACGTATATAATCACGTCGAGCGTAGGCAGGCAACGCGGTGTATACATTCGATAATAATAATCCGGTAGCTCGCGAGGGTGGTAACGGCCCGACGTCAAGGGTGCCGAGCGCGCGCCAGTCTAACCTCGGACGCGATTCGTGTCGCGCAACCCGGCTTTTGGCTCTTTCTCTTTCTCTCTCTCTCTCTCTCTCTCTCTTTCTTCTTTAACTTCTTTCTTTTATTGCTTTACAGTTATTTTTCTGCCCCAACTCTACGTCACCGAATTGTCTTTTCTCATTTCTTCCCTTTTTTCCTTCTTTTTTTTCGTACGACTCGCTGTCATTATAGTTATGAGGAAGTTATGTATACTGTACTGCATGTTGTTTTCATTATCGAAGTTTTAAAGTATAGATGGAAAAATGCAAAGGTGTATGATGTAGGAAATACTTGATTTATGTGAGTACTTCATGATTATAATATTATGGAAAAACTTTGTAACCAATTCGATGATGATTTTTAATGTTATGTTAATAATCGCGTACTATTTTTAAATCTAGTATATTTTACAATAGAATGTATAGTATATTTAAAAATTCACAGACCGTTGCATTAAAGTAAAAATATTTTTACGTATCAACAATTATTTTTAGTTTAAAAACAAGTATTTTTCTTTGATGACAAAAGTTATTACTTTTTATCCATTTTACAGATATTGTAAAATTGTGAATAAAAAATTCAGTTAAATATTATTTACGCAATAAATGTTTAATTAATATTAGGGGAATTTTCTTTTTATTGCAAATACTTTGCTGTGAATATTTTTTATTTAAAGTTGTGTTATTTTTAATTTAACAAGTATAATACATACTTTAATAGGTTATAGTAATTGCTTTATTGCACAAGTATATTCATACAATGAATACCGAAACTGCTTACAATCACGTACGGTAAAACACTTCTTTTCTCATCAAACATTTTTTTTCTTTAAAAATAAAAATTCCTTTCATAATACGCGTGATAATTGAATTTCGATCGAGAAAAAAAAAAAGAAAAAGAATATAAGTGACATTAGTTACGTGAAATTTTCAGCGAAGTGGTCCGGTAGCACGAATCGACAAACGTACAAAGAGAAACGAAAGGAAACACGGAGAATGCACGCAGCGGTCGAGCAAGAATTTAAATAGATTAAAGTCGATGCCGAGTTCTCGAACAAAGAGACTCGAGCTTCGAAAATCGAGACAAATCAGTTGCGTAAGCCGAACGAACTCACGAAAGGAACATCAATTTAGATTTTGACCGATGAGAGAAAAAGAAAGAAAGTTACTGAATTAAATTTTGTTGAAATGTAGATTTTAATAATAACATAATGTTTCGTTCTATTTTTGTATGATAAAATTTTCTTTTTAATATTCAAATAATTAGCTTTTTTAAAATTATTTTGATAAGTTAAAAAAAAAAAAAAATTAACAATAAAGAGACAATTTTATTCAATATAGACTGAAAATATTTCTAAATCAGCAGAAATTAAAAACTAGTATGTAATAATAAAAAGAAAATTTTTTAAATTTTTGTTTTTGACATTAACTTTTAAAATCTAATTTACTATTCAAAACTCTAACAAAAATAACGACATATCGAAAGCCATATAAATTTATTCGATTATGCGCATTAAAATTTTTAAGATAAATAATTTTACGCAAGTTTGGTAATTGTATAAAAATATGTAAAAAAAAAATGAATCAATGAAATCATCGATTGGAAATTTTCTTTTCGCGTTAAAACAAAACGATAAAAAATATAGCAATCGTTGCGTTTATGCTTGGTAAATGTACAATTGCTAGAAAAAAAAAGAGTGGAAGAGAGAGATAAAGAGTATAAAGAGAAGCGACGGGGGCACATGTACACACAGAGACACGCAGATGCGGCAATAAGTTTTATTCTTTTTTTATTTCAAGGAAATCTCGATGCCGGCGTATGGTAAATTTATGCGAGACGAATCGGAGAGGCGCCTGCTCCCGTTGCCTTTGGTGCTGCTTTACGCTTGCTACATCACGTGCCACTTGCGAAAAGAGAAGACGAAAAAAAAGAAAGAAATAAAAAAAAAAAGAAAAAAAAAAAGAGAGAAGTCGTAATAAAAAGTAAAAATGGATGAAGAAAAAAACGCGAAGGAAAAAGGCTAACAATGATGTGCCGCCACCCTTTCTCTCTCTCTCTCTCTCTCTCTCTCTTTCTTTATCGGGCAACGAAATGTAAGCAAAGGAATCGACGGTAAAAGAGCGGTATAAAGAGAAGAATAACAGAATGCGGGAGATAATGATGAGGAAAAAAACGAAAGAGACAGAGAGAGAGAGAGAGAGAGAGAGAGAGAGAAAGAAAAAGAATTGAAACCGAGAAAAGGAATGTCGCGAAAAAACGCGTTTGAAACAACGGTGGAATGGTATAACATTAAGAGGATTGCATTTTTTTTTCGAATAAACCGTTTTAAACTTATTTCTCAGTTATGCGGGCGATAAAATAATAAAAAATAAATAAAGGAACGGGTGAATTCATCAAATATACGTTTCTTTTTTACGATAATTTTTAAAGGATGAATTTTCGTTATGTATACGAGAGAAAATTTTCAAAGAGGATAGAATTTTTAAAACAGACTTAAGTGAAATCATGAGTTTCTTTTTCTTTTTTTTATTTCATTTGTTCTTGATATATTTTATCGTCAGAATACGAACGATGTTTTTTTTTGTTTTTTTTTTTTTTTTTTTTTTTTAATGAAGGTATTACATTTTATATTTCAATATTTTAATATTTAATATTTTAACTAATTTTTCATACTTTGAATTCAATATATTTAAATGAAAATTATTTATTTATTTTCCATGTAGTAAGTAATAACGTTTAAATTATCTTTATTATAATCATAGGAAGAATTAATATGGTATTTAAAACATGTATAATTATATAGCATAAATTAATTAATTTTAAGTTGAAAATTTGTTTATTTTATAGAATCGAATTTTAAAATGAGAATATTCTGTGCACTAGACATTTTTTTCTTATCAATTGTTTGATTCATTTATAAAAAAATTTAATTTTTTATTCCGCTTTTGCGTTTATTCGAAATAATTAACGATAAGTTTTTAAGAAAACATTTGTAACAATTTCGTCAGACTAAAATATTCATCAATAGAATTCATTGATCACTAAACACCGACCAATATAGAGAGATGCGTACGACAAAGAAATAATATAGACTTCTAAGACGCGTGCGCGCGAAAAGATGAAGAATTAAAAAAAAAAAAAAGAAGATTTCGAACGGAACTTGGTGGCGCGGGGGTCCTTGATGATCAACAATTGATTGGCAGGATTGGCAATTTAGCCAATTATCGTCGCCCGACAAAACTCGCTCGAAATTTTTTTTTTCCTTTTTTTCTTTTTGTTTTTTTTTTTTTTTTTTTTATTTATATTTTTCGTAGAACGCCAACGAATCAAATTACTAGGTAACGTTACGAGCCTCGGTCGTTTGGCTCCTTGCACGCGCATCGATATATCAAGAGACGGGCGCACTTACACGTACACGTACGCAACAACAACGGAATCCTGGCAAAATGAGCGGAGATAGGAGAGTTAAGAAATACAAAAGTATAAGGCCCCCGCGGCAATAGTGAATTCGCATGCGATCGATATAATTCTTTGGATATTTCTTTATTTTTTTTTCTTTTCTTTTCTTTTCTCTTTTTTCTCTGATGTTAAAATATCTTCGATTTAAAACGAATTTCTTGAAAATTCAGATCGCCATGATTACAGCTTTGCTTTTTTTTTTTTTTTTTTTTTTGGTGAAATATGGATTTGCCTTTTTTTTCTCGGTGAGACTTTGAAATAAAAATTATTTTCAGCACACCGTTATTCATTCAACTCCGACTTGTAATCGTTCTCTAATTGCGTCATATTTATTATAATTTAATGGTAATAATGTGCCATTTTTCGCAATATACATGTGCGCACATCCGCCGTTGTTTGCTAATCCAAGAACCGTTGGTTTTAATAACGAGCAACTTGTAATTAATGTATATATATATATATATATTATTATTATTGCACATATTATATATACATGACCTTTTGATTAAAAAAATTGTTTATGTCTTTTTTCCTCGGCCGTGTACCATTGTGTTAGTAATATACAGAGACGTTACAATGCAAAACGTTAAAATGTTAAAGGAACTCTTTGTCTTAGTACTCGCACATATCGCATCGCTCGAAGCGTTAATTGACCCTGTGGTCCTCAAATTAGTTTACAAAGACTAAGAATACGAGAGGAAGAAATGAAATAGTAAAGATAAAATTGTTTCTGGTGCTCTGATATTCTTTTGAGCATGTAATATAAATTATTACAATAAAAAAAAATGAAACAGAAAAATTAGAAATTTAATTACACAGGCAACTGTGAATTAAAAGATAATAATTACATTTAACAATTAATAAAATGTAAATGTCGAAGTTCGATATTATATTTGTATATTAATAAAACGTAAATTAATTCATTCTCGATGACTGAAAAGTATTCCAATTTTTAAAATATAATCGATCGTTAAAATTAACTAGAATTTGTCTATTTTATTAAATAAAAAATTTAATATTTATTTATTAAAATTTGCTAAAATTTCTTTTGCAAAATATTAGATGTCTTCTGTAATAAATTATATCGTTTATATCAAATATCGTATAAAATTCTGGTTTTAATAGTAAATATTAATTTATTCGGTATAAAATGGTAGTTTGTATGCGTGTAATAAAACTGGGCAACGAACAATTTGGAATACGTAAGTATTAATCGATATAGAAACTTCCCTGTAATTTATGGATACGGAACGCGTGCTATCATTTAATCGTGTAATTAATGTCGTATAATAATAATCGATATATTCATATTCTTTAAAAATAATTACATTAGAGTTTTCCGTTTGGTTTGCTTATAATTAAAATTGACGATGATGATTCGAAAAATTGTCAATCATTGTTGAAAATATCCAGTTACATTATTTTTTATAATTGAATGAAAAAAAAAAAAAAAAATTTACATTTACCGAGCATTTATTGTTTATCTATTATGAAGTCAATCGAATCAAATATTATGCATAGAGAATGTGATTAATTAATTAATGAATCGTTGAATATGTCTCAGTCGATTGAATATGTAACACGACTACTGTTTACTACGTTAATAAATGTAAATAAATTAATAAAATTATTTGAATAATAATATTAAATAAAATCTAAACCTTCAGAGATCTTCTTTTGAAATAAAAGTCACAGGTGTTGCTCTAACGGTATATTCATACGTAAAATAAAATATTGTTTTAAAACGGTAAACGCATAAAATATATAAATGAGTTAATAACAAGAAGCAAAACCGACGATAGACGATAAAAAATCGGTATACCAACCAAACCAAAAGCCATAATATCAGCGACGTGATTGAAAAAAAAAATAGAAGGGGCTTATATTTTCATCGGTTAAATCGGGCGGGAAGAATAGAGAATAAGACGACCGATGGAAATGCGTATAGTATAAAGCACCGGCGTTACTCTCCCCTCCTCTCTCTCTCTCTCTCTCTCTCTCTCTCTCGCTCTCTCTATCTTTCTCATTCTTTCTCTTTCCAACGGTAGTCGTAATCTAGACAGATGGGACTCGTTAATGGGACGCTCGCGTTAGGCGCGCGTAATTTGCAAGAAATCTAATAACACGAGCCTCATAACTCTGCGTTCCCGCGCGTGCTCGTCCTGCCCCTTCCACCGTCTCTCTCTCTCTCTCTCTCTCTAATGACAATACGCGCCCGCGCGAACACCAGACGGAAATTAAAATTTGCTCGCGGACCCCATCAACCCTTGCCGGCCTTTGCATGCGCGCGCGAAAGCCTGCACTTTATTCAAGATACGCGAGCGGCCTTAGAAAATACTCGCGCAAATGAGAGAGAGAGAGAGAGAGAGAGATAGAGAGAAGAGAAGGGAAAGACTGTTATTTTCAAAATGCGTGCATTGCGTTTCTTTATCTCTCTTTATTCTCTCTTTCTCTTTTTTGTTGCAAAAACTCTCTTGCTTGTTTTTCTTAATGCCGTCGTTACGAATGATATATAAAAGCGTTGTCGTTAAGTTTTACGATGTCAACATTGTTTTTTATAAAATATTGCTTCTAACAGGTTATATAAGAATTTTAGTTGGTTATATACTTATTTATATATATATATATATATCGCCCGAAATAATAATGTTTTCATAAAAAAAAAAAAAAAAGGAATAAAGCACTAAGAAAATGAGATTTATTTAACTGAAATTCCTTGAATTAGACAAAGTTTATTTAAAATTAAAATATATAGTAGTTATGGAGCAAATTCGCTGTATTTTTTCAAAGACAAAAAAGTAATAAGTAAAATTCAACTAAAATCTCTATAAAAAAAATATTGATTTATTAAAATGTAAAATTATCGTATAATT
Organism: Chalcis sispes; assembly: GCA_949987625.1. Lineage (NCBI taxonomy): Eukaryota > Metazoa > Arthropoda > Insecta > Hymenoptera > Chalcididae > Chalcis > Chalcis sispes. The sequence continues at coordinate 54,431,897 of OX465096.1, forward strand.
ATATCGTTCGAAAAATTCAAAAGAAATACAATAGTTCGTAGAAAAAAAAAAAAAGAAAAAAAAAAAAGAAAGAAAGAAAAAGAAAAAGTTAAGAATTAAAGGTTCTTAAAAAAATCATGATATATATTTTTGTAGCAGATTATACATCGATTTTGGTGCGTTTAGGTGAAAACGTAATCGGAATCGCCTTGAAATACGATACCGAGGATACTTTTTTTTTCTTCTTCTTCTTCTTCTTCTTCTTCTTCGTCTTCGTTTTTTTATTTTTATTTTTATTTTTTTATTTTTTATTTATTTATTTTTTTTTTTTTTCGAAAGATCTCAAAAACGCTGATTGTATATACAAGTCTTCATTGCGCCATCGACGAGAATTCTAATTTAGGAAATTTAACACGCAGAGAATAAAGAACAAGAAGAAAAAAAAAATATAATAAAATCGACAAGTCCATCGGATTCGATCTCGTAAATCTAAACGAAAATTGAATGTGAAAACGAAATTTTATTTTTTGGCTCCGAAAAAGAACATCCTTTTTTTTTTTTTTTTTTGTATTTTATTTTGATTAGAGCAAAATTATTTTAAATATCTATTATAAACAAGTTGAATTTCATTTTATATACATGTGCAGTTAATTATAACTAAAATTTATTAATTTAATTTAACAATTAAATTATCCATTTAAATGAATTGTATTCATATTATTTACAATAATATTATTTAATTTTAAATATACATATATTTAAATATATTCGTGTAATATTTTTAATTAATAATATTTTCTACGATTTTTATACTAATATTTTATATATTTAAAATATTGTATTTAAAATCACAGCGAGGATGATTTTTTATATTATTCATATTATTTCTAAAATAATTAATTTATTTCACGTGTAATCATCGCTATTTTTAATAATATATCGGTAATGCATTGCATAAATAGTAATATTATCTAGATTCGCATTTTTCTCAATTGAAAATATAAAAAATCTTTTTATTTTCAAAAATTTAGTTTGAATATTTGCAAGGTGAAAATGGATAAAAAATTATTAAATTATATGATTTAATAATCATATTATTCCTTATGCATATATAATTGTAAATTATTTAATATAAAATATGTATATTCATAAATAAGAAGTCATTCATAATAATAGAAGTTAATGCAAGAAAGTTGTTTTATTTTTTTTTAAATTAGATTATAAGCCTCTAAAATTCAATGGTTAATCGACGTTAAAATATTTTTCTAATCATAAAAATTTCAACATCATTTATCAAAAATATACACGTTTCATTGCGGTATTTTAATAAATCTATATGGATTTTTATTCCTTGTACCAATAATACTTTAATAAAAAACTGCTCGAGGCAAGAAAGTATGCTTGACAGTTACAAGACTAATCAATCGAACATTAAAATTCAAAACACATGAGTATACCCGATCGTTGTATTAAACTCTTCAATTTTCTTTTTTAAAAATCACACATTTAAATTCATATTAATCGACTTTAAAATTATTGAACGATTTCGTTCTTAAGTTGAAAAAATAATTTGCGCCTATCGAATTATTTTCATCGACAAAGTATGTAAGAACATGTAATAATTTATGGATCAAATGCATAACTTTATAATTGCATCAATTAATTATAAACGTTGAAATTAAAGGATTATAGATTTACTGAGGTTTTACACATACGTATGTAGAAAATTCAAAGTAATTAAACCAGTGTTATAAGAATCTTATGTTAAATAATTTTTTTTTTTTTTTTATTCTCTCATTTTTACAAAACGTTTCAGATTTTAACAATTTACGTTTGAAGTTAATGTTTTTCTTTCTTTTGCATTTACGTGCAATTTGACGAATATATAAATAAATAAAAAAAAAGAAATACACTAATGAATCACTTACACAAACATTTAACCGCTAACCAACTAATAGTCGATCGTCTTAAATTATATTTCCAGCATTACCTGATAAACAAAAATAAAGAAGAAGGCATATATATATATATATATATATATAAGCGAAAGTTCGAAAAAGACAATATAAATTCACTGTGGCTTCGTATCGCACATCGTTTAATCATCGCGGCAGGAGAAATCGGACAGTGGAGGAGGTGCCGGGACTTTACATTCGACGGCTTACCCTCGAGGATCCGAAAACTGCAAGGGAACGTAACGGCGACTCGGAGCTACGGTTAACACCGCCAAGGCACGTCTGTCATCCGCGCGCCAGTTACGTTCGCGTCGAACGACCGAGTTCGAGGTACATCTACATCTATATGTATATGTATATGTATATGTATATATAAGCGCACGAAGACGCGCCTAACGACGCGCAATTCTCATTTACATTTGCTCAAATCCGACTTCTGGGTCCCTTTGTATTGATTTGTTAACTTTATAAATAAATGCGGTTCGTTCTCGTGTTTGTTTTTTTTTCTTCATTTTTATTTGATATGTGTTTATCGATCGTTAACTTTTACACCTCTTTACGTGTGAAAAATCATAAAGTTGAGAAAGAAAATTTCGTTAATTAACGTTGTATCAAATTGTCATGATTTTTTATTCGCATGAGAATGAGTCTATGTCGTGTAACAATTGCAGTATAATAAATAAATTTTCATTAAATAAATAACGCGTTACTGTCCGTCATTTGTTTAATAAAGAAAAATGTGAACCAAGTTTGAACATTGAAACGCAATTGAAAATTTCTTAGCCAAAACAATGCACAAGCTTTTCACATTAAATAATTTGTTGTTTTTTTTTTTTTTTTTTTTTTTTTTTCCAACAAATATAAGCATTTTTCACAAACGCGATAAAGTTAAGCATCAAAACATCATAATTTCCAAAGTCTCCATAGAAAGTTGCGCGATTCATCTCAATTTAACGCTCGACGTACATTTGATCGCGCGACTACTCACCTCATACATATATACGTATACGTGTATACGTATCGTTAAGTTGTATACAAAACTCGGGCAAGTCATGCGCGTATATGCACACAGGGACCCGTAATTAAACGCACTAAAATTTAACAGTCGCCCGTGGAGAACAAACGGCCGTTAAGTCCCGCACGACTTAATAAAAGCCTCTCTCTCTCTCTCTCTCTCTCTCTCTCTCTCTTGCTTTCTCTCCCGGCTGATATCGTCCTTCGTGTATGTGTATATATGTATACAGTCAGCTCGCGTGCATTAGCGCATTGTTTAAGCGTTAAAATTACGACGAAAATTATTAAACCTGGAGAAAGGAAGGAAAAAACAAGGGAAGAATAAAAGAAGAGCTTGGAAGCTTTTTTAACGGCTTTTTTAAAGAGTCACCTATATTTATCTGAAAGATTCGATCTTTGGACGTTCGCGAGGACTTGCGTGGCTCTTATACAATACATACACACACACACACACAGACACACACGCACACATATACACAAACGGCGATTGTATCGATCTCGGGGCAGTCTTCGATACCCGATGGTGTACGCTTGTGCCAATAAGGGACGACCCGAAAGAAACCGAGAAAGACGGACTTTTCGGAGAATTCGGGAAAGTTTACGGCGTGAATGAGAAAGAGTAAGAGTAAGAGAGAGAGAGAGAGAGAGAGAGATTTTTTGTAAACTCTTGTCTTCACGAGCGAAACGTATAGTCGTTCTTTCGGTGTCAATTATACTTTTTTTTCCTTTTTTTTTTTTTTTTTTTTTTTTTTGTCGTCTTCGCTACGATGTTCCGAAACCGATAATGAAAATTAATGGGCTTCCGATTGATTTTGTAATTTTACTGGTTTGTTCGTTTATTATTAATGAAACTGCAAATATTTCATCGTATTCGGATTCTGTTGTCTACAAAAAATTTTTTTAACGCTTGTTAAATATACATTTTTACCTTTGTAACACAAATATTATTGTTAATACTAAATTTGTCAATATTTGTTTAAATAATTATGATGCAAAATAACAAGTCCAATTATAAATAAATTAAAAAAAAATAATCTTTTCATTCCAAGTTAGAAAAGTAAATAGATTTAATGCAATGATAAAATGTTCTCGGCTTTATAATTTTATAAATCATTTCGAAATAAAAAAGTGAAATTTACATTTCAAAAGTTTATTTTATGAAAAAAAAAAAAAAAAAAAAAAAAAGAAAAGAAAAGAAAAAAGAAAGAAAATACCTTAATCTATTGCGTTATTTAAGCTATTACGGTGCACTTTAATATTTTAATTGTTTCAAAAAATAAATATTTAAAATTATAAAAGTCACGTAAAAACAAAGTTATTATGAATGCTCGAGTTTTACGACAATTTCACTTCGCCGGCATACAAGGTATTTTATTTTTTAATTTGTTTTATTCTTATAATTAACATATAAATTGTGTGTTTTTCATTATTTTAATATTTTTGAAATTAACAGACTTATGTAATAATCTTGGTGTGCGCTTATTCTGCATAGTAAAATAATAATAATAATGTTAAAAGCTATTATTTACTTAACTTTAATTTACATATTTGAACTAAAAATTATAATATAATTCTGTTTAATAAGATAAAAGTAATTGTGTTTATACTATAATTAATAGCATTAAATGATTCAACATATTATTCTAATCGATGTCTATAAAGCCTACATAGTAAGACTTCAGACGAGCATTGATTAAAGTGTTTAACTTATAACATTCTAGAATATCGTAATCATATATTTAAATGATTATTAAAACTATTTACTTATAAAAAATTAAAAACGAGAAATAGATGACTAATTTATACGTTAAATGCAAGAAGGTTCATTTTTTTTTTTTTTTTTTTTTTTTTTTTTTTTTTTTTTTTTATAAATTCAAAACAATCTTCAATAGAATTAAAATCGACAATTTTAATTGCCAATTTTTGTAATGCGAATAAAATTCTCGTCTCTTTTTAGATTAAAAAAGAATATTTTAAATTTTATTTCACTTGTTTTGTGTTTAAAAACTTAGACCTTGGAAATTATATGAGACTGTAACCTTCATACGTTTATTATTTAGTAAAAGTTTCGTTAATTTTCTTTCGCAATACAGGCGCATCTTAAAAATAATCATTTAATAAATATAAATTCATAGTGACTATTGAATAATTAATAAAAATAATTTTTTTTTCTTGCTGATTGAAGCGAATCGATTAATTATTTATTGTTCAATATCGGTCGAAGATTCCGCAACTTTTACTTAAAAATAAATGTTGCAGCTTACAATATCAAAAAATTTCTACAATAATTATTATCACTTTAATATTAAAATATTTCAATAGGTATATACAAATTCATTTTTTCGTTAAATTTTGTTGAGTAATAAAATTTACTGGATACTTGAAAGTTATTTTAAGTACTTGGTCATCAATTTTTTTATATTACAATAATTATTTTTTATTAATAAATTAATAAAAAATTAGTAAGTAATTATAAAAATAGAAATATCATAAATAATCACTTTATATTATTTAGATAAATTATATTAATACTCAAAGTATTTTTTGTTTGTAGTATTTTTGTTTTATTGCTTTTACTTTTGTATTAAAAGTAAATATGCAAAACTCGCAATAATATCCAGTTACAGAAATGAGAAATAAAAAAAATCTTTCAGCTTTACGACAAAGAAACGAATTTCAAAAACTGAACTGCTTATGCACGTCGTTTACAAAAAATAAAAAATAAATAAATAAAAAAGAAAGAAAGAAAGAAAGAAAAGACAAAGCAAAAGACGCATAAAAACTTGTTAACTTTATCGCGCGTTCCACTTAAAATTACACGGAAAGAAACAAAGGTTGAAAGAAAACGGAAAGAAATAAGGCAGGAAAAAGAAATGACGAACAACAAAGAGTTGTAAAAAGAAATTACGAAGCACTGGGCACAATATGAAGGAGCGATAAAATAAAAGCGATCATAAATAATTTTTGCAATATTTGATATTAAATCATTATTTTCACTTAAAATTTACGACATAAAATTTAAATAAAAAATACATACACGTGATTTTTTTAATCGTAATTAAAATTTTTTCAAATAATTTACTATATTACAAAAAAGAAAATATAAATTAAACGATATTTTAAATTATTTAAAATTACTTATAATGGGAAAATGTTTACAACAAAATTTAGTAAATTTTATATTAAATTAAAAAATTTGTTATAAAAGTGCGCGTTAAAGTAAGGAAACTAATATAAAATTTAAATTTAAATAAATAAATAAATAAATATCAAAGCCAAAGTTTATAAGGTTACTCTTTGCATTTATTAAAGTTACAAGTCTTGGCTGGAGCAGATAAGACGGGAGCGTCAAGCCGTGTTGACAATCACTTCGCTTCAGCTGCCCGAGTGTCCGGTGCCTTTGATCGACTCCCAAGCGAACAAGCGCTGTAGAACCGCAAACGGCCGAGACGGAGCCGAGAAGGAAGAGAGCTTAAACGAGATTTTTGCTAAGGTCGCCGAAGCAAGAACACGGAGTCTTAAAAATCTTGAAATCGATAAAAAATCCACTCCGCTGGAAGAAGGAAATTTCACCGAGGAGAATTATGACGTACGCCGTTGCTGCCAGCGTGACCAAAGCTCCGAAGGTTTTATTTATTTGTTCATTTATTACTAATAATAAACCATTATTTTATTTTTACCTAAAAAATTATATTCGTTGAATTTTTTAAAGATTTACTTGCACTATTCTTTTTATCCAGTTTGCATGCGCAGTTTTAAAAAGATTCGATTTATCTTTTATAAAAACACTTAAAAATAGATACGAGATACGTGCAATAAAATTCATCGTTATTATTTCAAGAGTACAATCAAAACTACTACAACGACGATTAACGTTAAATTTAAAAGTCGGGAGCTCGTTTTCTCCTTCCTTCTTCGAAGTAACGTCATGCAGATACGTCTGACGGGTTGCGTGCGCTCAGGGACGTACATATATGCCCCTGACAGATGGCAGCCTGATATGCGCTTTGGCATCGCGTTACATGCGAAACTTTTTTTTACGAATAGCGGTACTTTCGCTATTATCGTTAAAATATGTACGTAGATGAAGCGTATCGCGTTGTCGTTTAATGGAAAGTTTCTGGCAATATTTTATATGAAAAATTAGGGATTACAGCGCAAATTTTACGCTTCCCGCAGTTATGAATTATATGCTGTTTTTGTGTTGCTCAATATATTGTTGTTTGTATTTCAAAGTTCGTTAATTATTTGTACATAGTTAATTTTTTATACTGTTTTTGTATGAAAGATTTAGTATCTATAGTATCTTAGTAGCATAGCTTAGTAGCATAAATTTTAAAAATATTTTTTAAATTTTTACAATTTATTAATATAAACTTAATATTGTTTTAATTTTGACAATGTACAACTTGTGTATTGTCCAGCATTTTAAAGTATTTAGCTCTTGAGAAACTTGAGCAACGTAGCAAAATCATTGTAACGTTCCATATTACGTAAACACTTAGTTTTAAACGCATTGAAATTTCCATCGCGGCATTAGTCGTAGTTCGGCAGCGGGAACGGCGTCGAAAAAAGGCCTTTAAAAAAAAAAAAAAAAAAAAAAAAAGAACCTCAGACTCGCCGCGAAGCAATATCTTTTTTCTTCGCGTAAGCATAAACGCGATCGCAATAAAAAATGCGCCGGCCGACGCGCGTCATTAGCATAGACGATTTCGCGCGCAACTCTAAAGTCGAGGATATAACGTTCTAAAAAGACATTTCGCAGCCGTCAAAGCCGCGCAAACGCGCAATAAATCACTTTGCTTTCAGGGACGTTCTCGGAGGCGCCGAGCAACTCCTACGACGACGACGACGACGACGACGAAGACGAAGACGACGAGGACGGAGACGACGATACGAACGAGAACAAGGAGAACGAAATGAAAAAAGGCAAAGCGCAAGCCGCGAAAGCGCCATCGTCCCTCGTATTCGAGGACTGCATATGCGAGGAGATTTCGGAGAACCTGCGTATTAACATTCGCAAGAAGACCGAGGTCGCGAGGAGGTCCTCCTCGCGTACACCGAGCCCGGAAGTGACTCACACGATCCGCATCGCGATGAAATACCACGGGCAGCGGCCGAAAGAAAACGCCGAGTCGGCCACCCGCGAGACTACTATTAACGCCGCCGGTGCTGGCAAGCGCGCTAACAAGAAGCACGACGACGACGACGACGACGGTGACAACGGTGACGCCGGTGACCTTCCAGCGAGGCGATCCGCCGGAGAGAAGAAGAAAACGCAGCGCTGCCCGGGTATCAGCGTCGCGCTCGACTTCACGCTCAGCTGTAACGGCGTACAGCTCGCATCGCGGGACGTTACCGTCAAACCGATCGTCCGTCCCGCGTCTTCGACGATCCTCAAGGGTATTAAGAGCGCCAGGGATTAACTCTTCTTTCTCGGTCGATGAGTCAGCTGGATTTCTTTTTTTTATTTCTTTATTTCCAGCTAGAGTTTTTAACTTGTATATTATTATTTTTTATTTTTTTTTTCATGTTTTTCGATAAAATACTTTTTACGGGAAAAAAAATTTTTTACCGATCAAAATTTACCTACGTTCAGTTTCTTACCCAAAAATTTCGTTCTCGTAGTGTCTAAATAAAAATAGAATACTCGCATTAATCAGAATATTTAAAATTTATATTTTTTAAAATGTTTTATTATAGTTATTACTGCTTTTAAACAAAGACAGCGTAATATAGTATAAATCTGTTTTAAAGTTGTGTGCAAGTGTACCAGAAAAAAAAATCAAACTTGTACATACATAATGTTCCTTTTTTTTTAAATATATCGCGTCATATAATTGTAAAAATCTGAATTTTAATATTGAAACGTTATTTTATATTGTTTTAGTAAAAAATGTATTAACTTTATACGTATGTGCATAAAGTAGTACTTGTAAAATCTGTTATTATCGCTGTAAAGTTTATTGCGCCATTCGAAAAAAAAAAAAAAAAAAAAAAAAAATTTGTACAAATAAAGTAAGAAGATTTCTCTATTATTTAGATCTGAAAAAATAACGTTCGTCCTGAAATACACGATACACACAAGCGATGAAATATGGTTGATAATCATGCTTCAGTAAAGGCAGCTGTTTCTCCGAGTAATATTACTTTAACGAGTTTTATGTCAAGAATTAAGCTTATAAGAGATATTTTTAGTTTGATATAAGAAAAACAAAAAGCTAATTATCAATTTACTCTTGCATGCGTCAGGCAAATGCCATAATCATCCTTTATTAGCTTAGAAGATTAATTTTAATAAATTCTTTTGGAGTCATCAAAATTTTAATGCGTAAATTTTAACGATGTAAAAAGAAAAAAAAAAAAAAAATTTTACAATATTATTTTTCAAAATAAAAAATTTTAATTAAATCCGTATAAATATATTAAATTAAATCGTTTCGTTGGCTTTTATTTTTAATTACATATTAAAATACAATGAGAATATTACAAAATTGTTGAAAACCAAAAAAATCATAATTGAAATTTTGTTGTAAAATTATTATTATTATTATTATTATTATTTTAGTAAATTATTCATTTGTGATATTAATTACAATTACGATGGATTGTTATAAGTTGTAAAATAAAGTATTGACTTGTTATTATTTTTAAGGCAATAAATAATGTTCATTATTAAAAATCCACTAACGATTCATAAATCCAACAAGTTACTAATATTCCTACTTTTTTCAAAAACATATCTTTGTGTAATTATAAAATTCATTCGATCGACGAATTATTTATCGATGCTCATTTTAAATGAATAATTTTCAACAAAAAAAAAAATCGTCATCGATTTTAAAACGTAAACCAATCATAATAACCACCTAACAATAAAAAAAAAAAAAAAAAAAAAAACTCATCCTTTCATCGACGAAAAATTCAAAAATTTTCCACGTTCACGCTGCGGAATAATTATATTCTCTCTTAACTAACGTTCGCGATCGCGTAAATAATACCGATTTCGTCGAAATCTCTCTCTCTCTCTCTCTCACTCTCTCGTGCCGTTCGACTATCAATTAAGACCAAACCGATAAATCGTGTTTATTCTATACACCGTTTACGGCGCTCTTGAGAAAGTAGAAAAATCGGTGATCGCGCTCGCCAGCCCGTACTGATATATAGTTGCGAAAAATATCGCGCGTTTGACTTTTGTGCTTGTATAGTAGTATAGATATATAATATAGGTGTATACATATATATATCAATATACGTATAAGTTGGTCCTGCGCGTTTTCGAAAGAGTTTCCAAAGGACCAAGGGAGCCGAGAGATCAGGTTCTCTTGCTACTCTTATAGCCTTCTTTTTTATTCCTTCTCTCTCTCTCTCTCTCTCTCTCTCTCTCGTTCTTACTCTCTCTCCCTCCCTCTCTCTCTCTCTCTTTCTCTCTCTTTCCTTATCTACGCGACTTTCTCTTTCTTTTGCTCCTCGAGTCTTTCTTCCTCTCCTTTCCCTCTTACCTTATTCTTTATTTTCTTTTTCTCATTCTTTCTCCTTCTCTCTATATTTCTCTCTCTCTTGCTCGCTACACTTTTTGCTCGCTCTTACTTTCTTCAATCGTCGTTTCGTTTTATTTTATCGGTCGTTTTCTTTTTTCTTTCTCTCTCTCTCTCTCTCTCTCTCTGTCTCTCTCTCCTCTCGGTTCTTTCGCCGCCGCGGCCGCGCGCGTTTGCGCGCTTCGTTTCTTTGCGGTTTTATTTTGTCTGTGCGCCGCGCGCTATATAACGCGACGCGGCTTTCGCTTCTCGTATACACAACCGAGGCCTACAAGTTTTACGTTTGCGTTGTTCTTTAAAGACGAAAATGGGTTCACAATCAGTTTTTCGCTAAATTTACCAAAAAATATATTGTATATTCATTTCTTATGGCGTTAAAACATTTTTGTTTCTTTTTTTTTATGCTTACGCACTTGTGAATTTTACATTAAAGAATTGAGAAAGCGTTTTAAATACGGAATTCTATTATAATATTTGTTTTTATTTTCAGTGCTGGAATCCCAAATTGAATCGGACAATATTTTTTAATATTTTAATATAAAACTTAAAAAATATTTTATCGATTTTCAAATATGAACAAAATTTGTATTGAAAAAAAACAAAAAAAAAAAATTACGTTATTATATTTCTTTATTTACTTTTTTATTACATCAACATACGAGTAGTTTGAATTTCTTAAATACTTGAAATTATAATATTACATAAATGGAATAAAATTTGTGGAATTTGAAAGAATGGCAATGGTTAAATCAAATTAAATTAAGATAAGAAATAATAATTTTTTATTAATAAGTTTTTTAATTTTTAAATTTCAGTTTATTTTATATAATATACGGAGTAGATGTACTTTTAAAAAAATACGTCAATAGCGGCGACAATGGTATCTTAGCTACATGTCACTTGTCAATTTAAGAATTATATAATAAAGAAAGTATGTATAATAAACGTTTGATATCCAAGCATTTACAATTTCTCCGAATCGACTATCATTATTCTACGAATAAATTTGAAAAGGAGAAAAATATTTTTTGTCGTAACAAGTTTTCGTTTCTATTAATGTAGAAATATGATTATTTAAATAAAAATTTCAATTAAATTAGTATATATATATATATATATGTATATGATAGCGAAGGAAAAAAGAAGCTTTAACGGGCCAAAATCGTGTTTTACCTATAAGCGTCAATTAGAAAAAGTCATTCTAGAGAGGTAACGTATACATGTGGGTATATATGTATATATATATATACATGTATGTGTAGACATAATTTAACAGTTTCGCGGTTCCTGTAGAGGTTTGTCGCCTCATTTTAATTTAAATTATCGTCATCGCGTCTTTATGCATTCTCCGGTATTAATCACCGGGCCGACTTTGGTGTCTGCTATAAATTCTTGATTCGTTTTATTCTCGCGAGAGAGCGAAAAGAGAGAAACAGAGATAGAGAGAGAGAGAGAGAGAGAGAGAGAGAGAGAGAGAGAGAGAGAGAGAGAGAGAGAGAGAGAGAGAAAGGGGGGGTGGGGAGACTCGTTAAAACTGGTTTCCCGGATTTATTTTGTGCAAAAAATGTGACAGCTAATCAAGAAATCGTAATCGGCAATCGCCGCGCAAAAATGCAGATGTACTCTCGCGCGTGTTTGCTTATGCGCGTCTGTGTTTGTGTATATATATCTCCCTCTAAATTTTTGAAAGAAAATAATAATAAAAATAAGTATCGAGGAGAGACTGCAAAAGTTAAAAGAAAAGGTACGAGAGAGAGAGAGAGAGAGAGAGAGAGAGAGAGAGAGACAGAAAGAGAGACAAGGAGAGCGAGTGTACCGCTCGTAGATTTCGGAGAATTTATATATATATATATATATATATATGCGCCTCGTTTATTCCTCCCTGAGATGAAATGAAATAAAAAGCAAGAGCGATCGTTTATTTTCAAACTATCAAAATGTACGATAGAGTTTAATTGAATAGTAAATTATCAAATAAATAACGCTTCTTGATTTCTTTTTTAAAGAATTCATTAAGGCTGCTGCTAAACGTTGCTATAGAAAATTGCAAAATATTTTTTTTTTTCCTTTTTATTCTGTTATTTTTTTCTTTTATTTATTTATTTATTTATTATTTATTATTTTTTTTTTTTTTTCTTGTAAAATAGACTTTGCGTTTATTAGGATTATTTGTCATTTTAATAAATCACACGATGTAAAATTTCTAAGCGTTCGCGTAATAAATATTTTATTGAAGTAGTAATTTAATAATAACATCTATAACGATTGTATAGAAAAATTTGATCTATTACAAATAAAAGTTTTTTTTTTATTTTAATTTATACAGCGCTATAAAATTATATTCCGTGATAAAACAGAATGATTTTCGAAATTATTACGAACGATAAATTATTCTATTGTGAGTTACGAAATTTAAAATCATCTATATAGCAGCATTTGGAGAAAGTAAGCATTTTTTTTTTAAAATAAAGAAAAAAAAAACATTTTAAATTTACATTTCGTATAATTTTTATTTATAAAAATAAGAGAGGATAAATTAATCTTATTAATTAAACCACAAACGAATGATTCACGCACAGTCATAAACGGCGTTTGCGCATATATATATATATACATATCAGCGCACCATGAAACATTTCTCGAAGCATTAATAACAAAGCTTTAAAAATTTAATCGATTCCAACCGTGAGTTAATTTTGCGCGCTAAATTCTTAGAATTTTTTAAACAAGCCTCTACTACGCAAATCTAGTGTGTGTATGCGTATGCGTGAGAGAGAGAGAGAGAGAGAGAGAGAGAGCTAGCAAGAAAAAGCAAAAAGCGAGACATTGAATCAACGCCGGCGAGCGACTTCTTTTTCCCACACGTTGCGACGAGTTAACTTTCAACCGAGAGTTTCTTATTCTTTTCATTTTTTTTTTTTTTTTTCGCGTATAATATGCGATGCGCTGGTAAGAATATTATGCATAAATATACAAACGTAGTCACAGAGGCGCGCGCGCGCGTGTGTGTGTGTGTGCGTGCGTGTGTTTTGTACTCCGGACATACCTCGTAAAAGTTACGCGTGATCCGATTATGTGCGAATCGGTCGATCTCTTCTTCGTGACTGTTTATGGGCTCGGACCCACCGGAAGTTCGTTCGATTCGGTTCCGAGAAAAATCTTGCAAAGTTAACACAGGATGCATCCTTGGCTCGAATCTTATTCCTACTGTTCGGCTTAGGAAGAGACCAATTTGCTTTGCTTTTTGTTATTTATCATTTTTCCTTTCGTCTTTGTTTACTTATTCGTGATTGTAATAATTTATTCAGGTGTTACTTTTTTTTCAATTTTTTTTTTTTTTCTTTTTTTAGTTGATTGTTGAACGTGTAGTTGAAAAGTAATATAAAGAAATTAAATAAAATAAATGGTTTTAAAACGATTTTTATCGATAGCGAACAAATTTTTTCTACTGATTTAGAATTAAACAAAATATTTTTTAATTTTTTATAAGATTTAAAATATTAGGTTTACTTTATCTTGATATAAAAATCTTGTTAAAATAATCTAAAATTTATCGTTTCGTAATAGTTAATATTATCGGTAAAGAATTCATAATATCATTATCTTTGTTTATTATTTAATTGTCATTAAAGATTTTTTACAATTATTAAGCATATTTATCACAATAAAGTGGCGTTAATTAATATAATGTAATAAATTTCACCGACAGACATTCACCTCAAAATTATAATAATTTAAAATTTGCAAATGCAAACGCCTCGTTATGAATAAAATGTAATAATATTCAAATTCCAGGATTAGCATTTATACATGTATATGCATAGATCGAAGCAAGATCGCAAGAGAACAATGCGCATTCAACGTGAAAATAATAGACTCTAACGAGAATCTAATCGGACTTGTGCGTGGTATCGCGCTTTAATACCTTAACTTAAAGAATATCATTCCTCTTCTTTTATACAAGGGAGGATTGGGTTATTTTCATTCTACCTAAGCTAAGCTCCGGGGATTATCAGAAATCCATTAGCGAACAAATTGCGACTATTACTTCCAAATCGTAAAAATGTCCTATTATTTTTTCATCGACAGAGAATTAGTTTACCGTTTTTAATTAGGTTTAAAAACGCGCATTATCGAATCGTATCCGTAAATTTTATATATAAAAGAAAAAAAAAAAAAAAAGAAAAAAAAAAGGAAAATCATATTTCGACCGATTGTTTTTGATTTCCACTATGTATATGTATACTATTATTATAAACATAGAAATATTTTCTATAAATTATAGCAGCATTTATTAATCGTTTAAAATATATTTTACGTTATAGATTTTTTATCTTATCTTTTAATAAAAACGTATACATCTAAAGATACATTTTGTTGCGCACTAACATCATTAATTTTTTGAACATTAATTTTGTTTGCTTTCTCGCCAAATATGTTACTCGCGAGCGAGCCTCGCAAACGAAAACAAATAAGTATATAGTAAAATCAAAATGAAAATAAAAAGTAAGTCGTAAAATTAATTTATATTCAATGTATACACATATATAGATAAGTAATATGGATTTAAAATAAAACTAATAATTACACGAGCGGCAAGAGACAGAGAGAGAGAGAGAGAGTATATAGGCGCAGTCGAATTATTTTTAATTGACAGACAATTCAAAGACGTTCACGAATTAGTAGCGCAAGCTTTAAAGGTCCGGCCACACAGGAAGACTTTCATCATGTTTGATTTAGGTTCATTAGAATTTTTATTAATAATTTTACTAATTGCTATTTGGGCACGATTGATTGAACGAGTCTGGGAATATCTCGCGCGCGCGCGCGCGCGCTCGCTTGTACTAATATCGACGATTTTAATATTCCTTCCGTTTATTTATTTATTTTTATTCTTTCGCTTCCATCAAAATAAACGTGCACTAGTGAAATTGAATTTTGAACATTTTAAATGAACGAACAATTGCGTTTTTTCAAATTATTACAAGCGCGTTGGAGTAAAAAAAGGGGAGACAAAAAAAAAAAAAAAAAAAAAGTGAATATTAATAATGCGATTAAATTATGAAATAATTATAACACGATATACATTTAAACTGTTTGATTAATACCAAATAAGATATGTACGAGTGCTTATTATGCGATTCGTCGTTAATTATAATTATTACCATTTATGCATATATACAGAGCTTTTTAGCATAAAGATACTTATCGTCGATACTTAAATTCAAAGTTAAACTTTCATTATTGTTAGTTAATTTTAATTTATTCTTTATATTTTATGCCGAAATAATTTATTTTACGTAACGGCCGATTCGTTTTTTCAAAAATGTTATCTAATTAAAAATATTAAGTTATAAAATTAGTTTTCCTTATTTCGCCTTTATATAACGTTTGTTCAAAGAACCGCGCGACTCTTGTAACGATCGATTACGAAAAAAGAAATACAAGTTAAATTATCGCGTTAATTTATTAGACAGTTTATATAAACGACAAAATTTTCAAACTGCAAGCATAAACGCGAATATTGTTTATAAGAAAAAGAAAAACGAGGAACAAAAGAAGGTACGTATAATCGGTGGCATAAGCGCAACCAAGCAAAAGATATACCATTAGCTCCTCGTGTATCCCAAAACTTACTTTACAACGCTTACACACACGCACACACACACACACACACACACATACATATCCACACGGAGGCAGCACCGGTAGAGGATCCATGTCGCCCGTAGTATATATAGAGAATCCGGCCCCGGCGCGTTTGGGTCCCGCGTCGGTGGAATGCAGTTTCGGGGCAAGTAAAGCGAGAAGGAAGTAGAAAGAGAAAAAGAAAAAGAGAGAAATAAAGAGAGAGAGAGAGAGAGAGAGAGAGAGAAAGAGTCGAGAAGGGGCTGGGAACGCGATGAGCCGTGATCTCAAAACGATAACACGCCGCGGTGAACAAGAAGTTTTTTGGTAGAGAAATAGATGAAACGAGCCTGGTGTTTCTATTTTCTCTTTCTCTTTCTATCTCGAAATTAATCCTCGCGCAAGGATTAACGGGCTAGTTTATATCGCGCGAACGGGTTACGCGTATATCGAAAAAATTCACATGTATACATATATATATGTATAATATGTTGGTGTAAACGCGCGACTCGATAAACGCTTTATATGTGTATACTTTCGGCAAACGTTTTGCAAGCGCGCGAGTATATATAATCCGTGAGCGCGTACACACATATAACGACGCGTTTTATATTTCGATTTAATGCGAATCGGAGAATGTTGTTGCCTAAGGCAGCGCAAAGTGAAATGTCAAGGTTTTAAATTGAAGTTATTCCTTCGATTAATTGCAGGCGGTACGATTTTATATTTATTCCTATGGAAAGCAATACGAATGTAATAATACATTGATTTATTGATTTTATAATTGTCTTTTTGTTAAAAAGTTTCTCTCTCTCTCTCTCTCTCACTCTCGCTCAGATTTTAAATAATGCTGTGAAATATGAGAATAAATAAATATCGTTTTTTTTTTCGCCTCGATCAATGCACGTATATATATATATATACAACAAATTTAATTGTTAATTGAAATATTTATGGTAAAAACTAGCATTTATAGTTTAGAGTTGTTTAATATGATATATTATAAATTATAACAAATAAATCAATTCGTAATATTGCCAATAAATACAATAAATTTTGATCGTTTTAATTATTTTTATGTATTATTTAACAATTTGTTTCTCATGTGTACCAATCAAACAATGTAATCTATACATTTTAAATATTGAAAATTAATAATATTTTAAATAAAATATTAATTGATACATAGATATAATTAAAAAATTAATTTAAAAAAAAAAACTACCTTAATAATTATGGCTTCAATTTTAATTGAATTTAATAAATTTTATCGTTTATTCTTATACAAATTTTTATAAATAATTTTTATATAAAAATAAAGGAAAAACTTCTTTAAATGTCATTAAATAAACAAAATATTCAATTCGAATGAATAAACTTCTTACTAATTGATAGTAACTTCTACAATCATAAATGTAAAATAATATTAAAAAGTACCTAAAAATTGTTTAAAAATAATTTAAAATTTATATTTGACATTAGTAAGTAATACATATTTAATTATTTGTGCGTTATTTTATAGAACTTGATCGTATTTAAAAATTAGAAAATGTTTATGTAACTTTGAGGTGTAAGCTTTCTATGAATTTTTCGAAATTTATGCGAATGTATAACTTTATTTCGAAATACCGCGCACGTAATTATTATAAAAAGAAAAAAGGAAATTCATAAGTTTATTATATCCAAACAAGATAATTGCTTAATTTTTGTATAATTATAAAATAATCACTTATTAATTCATGTTTTTGTAATTCATCAATCGTTTAATTTCTGATTGACAAAAAGACCATTAATAAATTTAATAAATTAACGGGAAAAATTTATTATATTAATCAAAGTGCAAAGAAAAAAGGCTGAAATAAAATTATAAAATAATTTTATATTACAATAGATACCATTTATTGGAAACGAATTGAAAAATTGTTAAAATTTTTAAATCACAGGCTGTAAAACAAATAAACGTTACAAAAATGTTATACTGCATTAAAAGTGAAGTAATAATTGAAAACTTACAATATCAGATTAATTTAACTTTTATTTACAATAAATATTGAATAATAAAGGGGATGTTTGTTATTTTTATAATTAGTAATTGAAAAATAAAAAGCAAAATGGAGCTTTATGAGTAATTTGATTTTTACAATTGATTTAATATAAATTTATTACAGCATTTTATATATATATATATATATATATATATCTTTTTTCATAAGAAATTAATAAATTACTACAAATTCATCACGTGAAATCAATGTAGAAATTTAACTTTATTTGAAGCATAATTTGAAGCAATGTATTAGACATTTTTCATTTATAACTTTATTTTACTTTTTTTTTTTTTTTTTGTTTTTTTTTATTCATTCAAATATAGTATATTTTTTAATTAATATCTGCATGAATAAAAACAGTAAATTAAATTAAAACTTATAAAAGTCCGCGATAAAACGTCTCTCCATAATAAAATAAAATGTCCTTGTTAAATAAGAACTAGCATTATAAACAAAAAGTTATTTCTAAAACTACTCGGCGTACTCATTATGCATAATGGAGCAACCGCGAAACGAGCCAATTAACATCAAAAACAAGAGTTAACGACCGAAAGTTAAACGAGTATAATACTCGACTCAAAATTCCATTCTCGCGGAATCAATCATGAAACTACGCGCGAAGTAATAAAATAAAAAAAAAGAAAAAAAAAGAAAAAAAAGAAGTCACGTATTAGTCGCGAATCGAGCGGCGGTATATATAACAAAAGGATCGTTTTACAAAAAGACTTTGACGGCAAAACAAAATAATTCCGGAGCGACTCGATGCATGCGGGAGGGCGAAGGTTGGCACAAATTTTTACGGTAATCTGTACGCGTACACACCGTTTAACTAAATCAATCTCCGTTGCGTTACGCTTTAAAGCCTCGCAGAGTTTGCAGGATCGGCGGAGTTTCTCATTAGATACGTATATGTAAAGCCTCAACGTGCAACTCGATGCTCGAGTAATATGTGTATATATATACATATCTAGAGAGAAGAAGCGAGAGAAGGAAGGTGGGTGAGAAGTCGCGCAAGTTCAGGGTTGGAAAGGTTCGCTTTTCTCTCTCTCTCTTTCTCTCACACTCTTTCGGTGGAATCGCTCAGATGGTTTCAACAAGTTGTATACAGAAATAATCTGACCCAGATCCCCTGAACGAGGAAGGTATAAGTGAGGTCTGACACTCGCTCGCGCGCCCTGGAACGAAACCGGGATCGAGAGCCAAGTGCACGGGAGGATGAGAAAAAGAGATAGGGAGAGAGAGAGAGAGAGAGAGAGGGAGAAAAAGAACGAAGATATCCAAGGAGGTCCGGAGGGGGTTAGCTGCCTCCGCAGAAGCGGACAAATAAAATATAACAGCTTTCGCGTGCGCGCCGCCGCCATCGTCAATATATATGTATATATAAACGTGTGTGTGTGTGAGTGCGTGTATATATGCGTGTGCAAGAAGGGCGAGAATAAGAGCGAAAGAGTCGACGAAGTCTTTCTTCCTTCTTTCTTCACTCTCTTTCTTAGCCTTTCTCCGCGACTCTCTCTCTCTCTCTCTCGCTCTTTCTCTCTTTTTCACTCGAGACCCTTATTCTCCTCCTATATACGCGCAAGA
Source organism: Chalcis sispes (assembly GCA_949987625.1). NCBI lineage: Eukaryota > Metazoa > Arthropoda > Insecta > Hymenoptera > Chalcididae > Chalcis > Chalcis sispes. The sequence continues at coordinate 54,451,640 of OX465096.1, forward strand.
GAGCGAGAAAGAACGATGGAAGAACGGCGAAGACTCGTCAAGAGAGACTCGAGTCTCGAAGGAAAGTGCGAGGTATATAAGGAAGAAGGGTGCAGCAGCGGTAGCATCGTCGGGAAGAGAAAGAGAGAGAGAGAGAGAGAGAGAGAACTCCTCTCGAGGCATGAATGAATTACGGACGATCCCGGTTCATTCATTCGGCCTCTTTAGCGGCCTAGAAACCTACAAAAACTTAAACGCGCCTCGTGTCTCTTTTCTTCCTTTCCCTTTCTCTTCGCTTTTCTCTCTCTCTCTCTCTCTCTCTCTCTCTCTCTCTCGGTAACACATACACGTACATACGCAACGTACGATGCAACCTTCGCTCCTTCGGGCTTTTCCCATCGCAGCGATACCCATCGCCTTCGACGGCTACCCGGGATTTTACCGTTGCGCGCGCGCGCGCGCGCACGTCTTCATCCCCGAGATGGCCTTGAACTTCAAGTGTTGCGTAACGCGCGCGCGAGCGAGCGAGAACTTTTACTTTTATACCGAGATTTTTCGACGGTGATCCTTTTTTTTTTTTTTCTTTTATCTTTTTTCTTTTTTTTGTTTCGTTCGACCAGACGTGATTTCAATGTTGATTTTACCGTGCGATGAGAGAGAGAGAGAGAGAGAGAGTGAGAGAGAGAAAGATAAAGATTTCTTTCTAACTATTGGCTGAGAAACGCTTTACTCCATTAACAAGTTTATATATGCAACGTACAAACAACCGGCGAAAGTTCGACGTTGCAAGAGAGGCCCGATTTCTTTCTTTGATTAAGGACGCTGTTAAAAATAAAAGAAGAAAAATCGGGTGATTGATGATGACGGATTGTGAGTTTTTTTTTTATCTTATTTTTCTTCCTTTTTCGAAAAAGGTAGCTTGTCGCTCGTTATGAATTTTTTGTGTAACGATACGTTTTATACAAATACTTTTTTTTTTTTTTTATCTTGATTCTTATAGTTGGCGTTAAAAAGACTTAAGTAATGATACAATCAAATAAAAAAAATGTTCCTTATGTTTTAATAGCTTTAAATTAATTTTTTAATGTTTTAACATTTTATCTGCCATAATTTACAATAATTTACAAATATGCAAGATAATTAAGTTTTTATATATTAATGTTATAAATAAATTGTAAAAAAATATTAAAAATTTTCAAATGCTTCAATATTTTCGACCGTAAATACAAACAAAAATTTGATGAATCATAAAAAGTAATTTAATGAATCATAGAAAACAATAACGTACTCGTATATATAATATAAGATAAAAAATAATTGCTTTAAGCGTATAATAGAGCATCGATCAAGGATATCAGTAACAGAATAGCATTGCAAAAGTAGCATATTGGCGGTGTATTGTAAAAAAACTATTATTAAAAAAAAAAAAAAAAAAAAAAAAAACAAAAAAAACATGTATATATAGACCGTACGTGAGAAATTCTCAACAATGAAACAATTTCAGTTTGTTTATTTTTTTATCGGAAACAATCTTTTTACAACAGGTTGATTTCGGCTATGCTATTCTTCGATAACAATACTTTTTCTGCACTTTTTTTATGAGAAAAAAATAAAAAAGAAAAGAAAAGAAAAGAAAAGAAAAGATAGTCAAACGAAATAGTAAACGATCAAGTCACGATGATAATGATAACGATTAAGAAAAAAAGAGAAGAAAAAAGAAGAAGACGAAATCAAAAGTATCGGGAGGTTTCAATGGCTTACATCTCATTTTCGAAGACGCAGACAGACTCTTGTTTTAGATGATCGTTTCGGTATTCTATTGTGACTCGAAAGGTCGATTGTCCGACGTGTTGTATTTTGATAGAAGAAAGCGAAAGCCAACGCTCTTGGACGATTCACTTAGGTGCAAAACCTACGGTGTCCGATCGGCCGTCCGTCCGTCCGTCCGTCTGAGCCGTTGACCCAAAGACGATTACTGTCCGACCGAAACGCGATTAATTTTTTGAACGTTTTGTAACTTTATCATTATTATTATTATTATTATTATTATTATTTTTTTTTTTTTTTTTTTTTTTTTTTTATTCCTTTGCCACCGACCTTCGCTCGTTTGGTTAATCTTTAGATTATGCCTTTTTCATTTTTTTTTTTTTTTTTTTTTTTTTTTATTCTGTCATCGTCGAAAAGCATTGTTTGGTAGCAAATTTGGGATAGCCTTGAAGTTTCTTTGTGGTGAAAAGAATCGATTGGTTATGTGCAATTTTTAATGTCGGTGGATGACTTTCGATAATTATTAATAGATATTGACTTACCATTGGTACAAAATTGTCTGTTGTACTTTTTTTTTGCAACGGCCTGCAGCTGTAAATCAATACAAATTTTTTCTTTTCTATTTAATTGTTGCGTTATTTGATTATAATTTAAATTGTTATAATTGTTTATTAATAGAAATCTCACGTTACAAGTATTGTTTTATGTTATTAATTTAAATATGAAAATCGTAGAATTATGCTGATTTAAAAAAATTATTAAACTATTAAATTAATAAATTGAATAAAATAAAATGAAATTAACAATGGAAAGAATACTTACTTCGATATATTTGTGAGCTGCTTGCTAATATTACAATATTATTTTAATTTGATTACTTCTTTTTTTTCTCAAAAGTGCATTATAAATTAAAAATAATCATAGAGATTTTTTAGCATTTAAAAATATATAATCGTACCATTTCAAAAAAAAAAATAAAAAAAAAAAAAAATAAAACGGTGTCAATTATAAAGCATTTGGAATAGTCACCTCGAGCTGCACTCGTTAATCAATGAAAAGTTTGAACGCGGTGAAGCCGCGTTTACAAATGATCGTTTAAAAACCATAAAATTAAACGGCTTAAACAACATTTTGAGCAGACTGTATATAATGGGCTTAAGAACTGCTTTAAAATATTCCGAGGCAACGATCAAAATATCCGTATTATTAAAAACATATAAAAACGCCGAGGCGGTCGATAATAAAGAAGTACTTCATCATATAAGCCGAGGCAAAACTCTTAAACGGCAAATCGCATACACGACCTTTCCGATGAAAATTGCAGCCTGTCACTCGACTCGATTCTATATTATTCCTCGTTCGTTTACAGTGAGGAAATAAGCCAAAAATTCTAATTCCGCGAAAGGATCAAAGTTGCGATAAAAATGAGAGAGAAAGATTAAAAAAAGAGAAAGAAAGATGAACTCTATCTCTCTCTCTCTCTTGCTCTCTTTCGTATTATATATATATATATATATATATATATATATAGTATAAAATTAGCGTGTCAATTAAGTTGCGGAAGAACAAAACTCGAGTTTCTTCTCCTTTCGCACAAATCCACACAACTTGAGCTCTCGTTCCATCCTCGAAGCAGCTCCCCTCCTCTCGCGCGGATCCCCCGCGGCTCTCCGATACGCCGCGTGTGTCGGCGAACGCTTAATGGAGAAGCGAGCAAAAACAAAATGTTAAAAAAAAAACGATGAGAGAGAGAGAGAGAGCGTATACGCGCCGTGTAAAAAAATAAAGGAAGCCGTTTAGTATCGCCGAAGAGGACCGAGTTTTTGCTCGTCTACGCGGGGTGCTTTATAAAGGTCGTGCACTTTAAAAAGATGCCGAATTCGCGTACGTTTTATATATATATATATATATATATATATATATATATATAGAATGCGCGTAAAAGGGCAATAAGTGACCCACTTGTGGTGTCGGAAGAAAAAAAGAGAGAGAGAGAAAGAGAGAGAGAGAGAGAAAATGAGGTACAAAGCGTATAGCGTTTCAAAAAAGCCGTTAAACGCGTGCTTTCGTAAAATATTAATTGCTTTAGGCCGCGCTCGATGTCTCTTTCTTTTAAAATTTTTTTTCTTTTTCTTTTATATTCTCTAAAGTTTATGTATGTATATACATATATATGCACGTACTTTTTTACGATGTCGCGTAAAGTTAATATATATTTGGATGGCGAGTTACCGCGCCCGCGTTCCGAGAAACGCGCACCGAGATTTATATACTTATATCTAAAGGAATATATAATATATTGAACATATGTGCAGATGACTCGATGATGCTTATTTTTTTCTGTCTTTTCTATTTATATGTTAATTTATCAGTTTTTGGCGGTGTTACGAAACTCGCATAATTTATACGCGCATTGGAAACGCGCTGGCTGTTGTATTATAATGAATGTAGCGCGTTTAATTAACGCGCAGTTAATTAGTTTCGTTATCGATAAATTTAGAATTTTTAAACGTGAAAGTTTGCCTTAATTTTTAACTTTATATTATACTAATTGAATATTTTTTTATTTTAAATAAATGCTTTTGGTGCTTCATTGTGAACGAGTAAATTTCAATAGTCGTAGCATACAGCGACGCTGAATGAAATTTCTGACAAATTCTAGTTGTCGGTGACTCAGTTTGGCAAATAAAAATTTAACGATTTCACGACTCCGGGCATAATTTTAAACTTACTAAGATTACAAAAATCTAAATTTCATTTTAAAAATGTTCAAACGTCGCTCATGCAAATATAAATTTTATCAACGACAATTAAAAGCATGCGCGTAATGTAGCCAAAAAAAAAAAAAAAAAAAAAAAAAAAAAAAAAAAAAAAAAAAAAAAAAAATGATTAAAGTTACAAACGGAAGAAGCTTTTTACATCGTTGGCCTTGATTTCAAGGTTACACAGAGAAATGATTAATTGCTTGCATCGTATAGTCATTCTCGACGTATACTCTGTCATTATTTTTTCCCTGTTTTTATTTCGTTGGTGCAAAACATGGAATGCATCTGTTATAAAAAGAAAGTCATTAATTAATCATCGACTTTTTCATCGGTCAAATAACGCCTCCCCCACACCCCCCACCCACCTTCATCCTCTCCCTTTGATTTTTATATTTTTTTTTCATTTTTCATTTTGGATTATATTAAAATACACTTGCGCGAGTTATTGATGAACAAAGTATCAAATTTAAATTCAATTCGATCGTCAAAATGATAATGCATACAAGTTATTGCACATTTTAAAAGAGTTTTATTTATGGCACTAATCTTGAAAATCGAACGGAAGATTTTGTTTATACAAAGAATTATTTTTTTTTCTCTCTCCTCTATTCTTTAGTCATTTGTAAATGATGTATGCTTTTTTTTTTTAACTACAGTGCCGGTAAAAAATGTCAAATGAGCTTTTGAGCGTTTTTACTGTTTTAATTGCAAGAACATGTTTTCTTTAAAATTCTGCAAAGTACTCTTTGCGCTTAAAGAAATTTCGAAAAAATTACATATAATCTGTAACAGATTTTTTGCAGATTTAACAGACATAATTTTTACTTTCGTCAGATCTGCTTTTAACTTTGAGAGAATGCAACTTTGTCTTTTAATTCGATATTTTATTCGCACAAACGTCTTTTTAAAGAGCCGTTGCCCGGTAATAAAATTCAAGTTTAAAATATATTTTTTATTTAATTTCATTCCTAACTAAATAAAACCCTTTAAAAAAAAAAAAAATTACTTTACTTTTGATCTTTATTAATTCAAATAAAAAAAATAAATAAATAAATGAATAAATAAATTATGCAAAGGTATTCGCATTTTATTGAAAGATAATAAATTTATTTTCTATTTCAAATGTAATTATTGAAAACGAATATGTATTATTCAACAATACCAAATATCTTATTTGAAAAATAATTGTAATGATAATCGCAGATGTATTTAAAGTTTATTTCCTTTGAATCCTTAATATATACCTTTTTATTTTAGAAAATGTAATCACATACACACATCAAAGAAACTATTCATACAGTATACACGTTAATTTAAAATTTTTCGTATAACTTCAAAGCTCAAAGCTTTCGATATATATTATGCATAAAATCCTATCCGTATAAGCTTACATATAAAAAATAACGGACACACCGGATAATTAATCACAATAAAGAGTGAGAGAGAGAGAGAGAGAGAGAGGGAGAAACTAAATAATAATGAAAATTTGTTTATCTCGAAAATAAGATCATATTCTATCTTTCCCTCGCGCACAAATTACAATTTGTAATAGCGAAAAAATGTACACGTACGTTATATACATAAATAAGTACCGATCTATCATTATTATAGTTACCCCTGCTATTATTTCAAGACGATGATCAAGCGCATGGCGAAGCCTAATTGATCATTAAATGACTGCGCGAGCCGCGCGCTCGGAAAACGAAGAGTAGAGAAAAAAAAAAGGATGAAAAAAGAAAAACAGTCGCGCGAGGAAATGAAAATGAAAGAGTAAAAAGATGACGATGGAAGAAAAAAAGGGAGAATATTAACAATGAAAAAGAAAAAAAAAGAAAAACGACAGGAATAATAAAGCAAACCGAGGCTCAACGTGTATTGTGGGTGGGTGTGTGTGTGTGTGTGTCTGTGTGTGTGTGTGTGTGTGTTTGTAGGATACGCGTATATATATATAACGGGAAAGAAGGAGTGAGCGTATAGCGTTGGTTGTTTGGAGAAAATGTTTATTTTTCGCTGATTCCGTCGGAGTAATCACGTCGTTGATCGACTTGATGAGGCGAATCGTGTGCGCCGACGAGATATAGGCATACTCTCTCCCTCTCTCTCTCTCTCTCTCTCTCTCTCTCTCTCGCGGTGCGCTCATTGTTTCTTAGTGATTTTCTGAATTGCGCGACGAAGCGAGCGAATGAAAGAGAGAGAGAGAGAGAGAGAGAGAGAGAGAGAGAGAAGGAGTTAGAGTAGTGTGCATGTACGCTATATATATATGTACGACGAAGAGGTATCTCTTCGCTGATGTGTCTTCGTGACGTAAATAAGGTAATGGGCTTTCCCCTCTCGCTCCTGTCCTTCTCTTCTTACCTTCTCCTCCTCGTCCTCCACCTACTACGCTGCAGTTACCCACGATGTAGACATAATGATGGCGTTCTTAGGATTATGGGGGCTGTACTCGGCACAGCGACTCTAAGTATGAGAGAGAGAGAGAGAGAGAGAGAGAGAGAAAGCTCGATCATGCATGTCTCGCCTCGTGTCTCGCGCATAAGCCCGCGGCGCAATTCGCTTGCAAATCACATTTGCGAATTCGCGCGAAATTATAAGGGCTGCCTGAAATCATCGCAAGTGTGTATATATATGTGTATATATATATATATATATATATATTTATATGTATATATGCACATACGTAATGTGTATATATATTTATATGTATATATACATACATATATGTGTGTAAGAGTGCACACGGTATTTCGGGATGTTTATCCGTAGATTGAAGTCATCAGCTGGGATATATGTATGCGTGTGTATTATAAAAGACATGGGAATTCGTGGTGTATTTTCTCACCGTGCGTGGGGAGAGGGGGAGGGGAGAACCGAGTTTTTGAAATTTTATCGCTCTGATTGCGCCGTTTCGAAACGAAAATGCCCGCGTAATGTCTTTTGAAATGAAAATTATTAAAGTTCTTATTGACTTTGACTATATAGTACCTGAATAAAATACTAAAATACTGCGAACAGTAACTATATGGATTTTAATGTTATAATGTTTTAATGTTAATGTGCATATTTTAATACAATAATTGTAATAAGTCTATCACAGTATTTCGATTACTTTGAATAATATTACAATAACAATTCTGCCATTACAGATAAGAAGTTTTTATTTCAAAAAAGCCTTAAGGATAAATTTTTTATGATATTACAAGTTGTATAAAATAAAGCAAAGAGTAACAATAAATTCTTTTTCTTAAAAGAAAAAAGTTTCATAAAATTAATTTTACTTGAAAGTTTAAATAATATTTTATGTTTATTAATTAAATGAGAAAAACGATTTATATCTTATTAAATTAATTTTATTTTATTTACGTATCAGAAAACTAATTACAGATATTGTAAATACGAGAAATAATCGTAAAAAGGTTTTTAGCCACGGAATAAGTAAAAACATCGATAATTTATTAATTCGAATAAGTCTTTATAAAATTAAAGTGATAAATGTAAATATAAATTATTCGTTTTATTAATTTTTTTTTTCTATCATAATTAATTAAAATTATGTCACCTTCGTTGTAGTATAAAATTTAAGTTAATTTAGTAATTCATTAATGCGTATTATCGAAATTTATTCGTTTGAAGAATTTGACAAAAAACAATTTGAATTAATAATTACGTATTACTTTTTTTTTTTTTTTTTTTGATCAATAATTTAATAATAATATCGCATGTATTTAATATTATGTATATTTAAAATTAAAATTATATTAAATAAAGATACATTTTTTCGTAAATAGAATTTATAAAATATTCATATTTAAATTAATGATTTTTATTTTAATGTAATTCAATTAAAATTTAAAGAAATAATTGATAACTGAAATTTTCAATAAATAGAAACTGAAATAAGTGATTATTAGCACGAATTATGAAATGTCGTTTCAGATTGTATATTGATTATAGTTTTAAAAAATACACAATTCATCAATAACAATGAACTTTTAAGAATTAAAAAGTAGAAAATAATATTAAATTTTTAATATTCACAAAACGTAATATTTACACTTTCTTAAAATAAAAAAATAAGATATGTAATTAACTAATAATTTTAATGATAGTCCTGCACATGGAATGAATTTAATTTTACAATCAAGCTTTTTCAACAGTTATGAGCAAGTATGCGACGTACATTTTTAAGAATTTTTTATTAAAAAATTTTATAAATTGCATGAAATAAAAAGCTTAAAGATCAGTTATTTCAAAAGATTTTATACCGTGTTAGAATGTTACATTTTCTATTTCTTATTTTCAGCATGATTTTTTTTTTTTTTTTTTTTTTTTTTTTTTTTTTTTTCCCAAAAAACATAAATATTTAAAATTATCGTGACCCGATATTATTACAATGAATTCCAGTAAAAGTGCAGAATAGTTTTATAATTACAAATAAAAAAGTTTTTAGTTTTTCATAAATAATGAATTGAAATTGTGTAACATGATGGTTTGTTTTTGTTTTCGTTTTTGTTTTTTTTTTTTTTTGTTTTTTTTTTTTCAAATACATTTTCTTTACTTCCTAATTTAAAGTTAAATAAGCATAAAATAATTTACGAGCATACAAAAAGTATACAATTCTTTATATATGTATAGATAAGATTAAACAATTCATTTTCCTTGGAATTCTTGACTCACCTCGTGAGAAAATTTTGTGCAATAAAATTCCGAGGCACAAATACACACATATACACACATACAGATAAAGAACTATATTTTCAAATAAATGCCGCAAAAACATACAGCGTTTACTCGCTAAACAGTCGACGAATCCAAACCTTAATTATCTAGTCAAAATTACAATAACCATTATACGTTATATTAATCATCGCAGTACGAAAAAAAAAAACGAAAGAAAACGTTGCAGAGGAGTGAATAGAAAATAATAGTAGAATAAAAAAAAAAAAAAAAAAAAAAAAAAAAAAAAAGTAACAAAAGTTAACACGACGCCGTAGCGAGTTTGCAAGAAAGAGTGGCAGATTACCCGCAGCTTTGCGGAAAGCGAAAACCGTTGCCAAGTGTCTCATCGGTCAAAGCGAGTGCGTCGCGACGAGAAGAATAACATCTAGCTTTATATACGTATAGATACATGTGTGAGTGTGTGTGTGTGTGTGTGTGTGTGTGTGTGTGTATACGTAAGAGAGAAGAATGACGTTCCCAGGACAAGTCCGAAAGATAATATCCCCCGGGCCCACGAAATTTAACGAGTCAGAGTGGGAAAGAGAAATTGCGGGAGGCCGAGCGGCGTTTGTTTGGTGATATAGCTGTACTCTGTGTGTGTGTGTGTGTGTGTGTGTGTGTGTCTGCGGCTGTCTGTATACTTATGCGGTATACACACGTAAGTTGGAAGCGGGTGAGATGCAAAAGAACGAAAGAGTAAAAGAGAGAGAGAGAGAGAGAGGGAGGGGGGAGGAAACTTCATTTTCTGAGCAGCTCGGAACTTTCGGAGCCCAAACTCCTGAGCCTTTCGCATATAGCCCGAACGCCGGACGAGCTCGAGGGCGGATAGTAAAAGTGAAAGAGATCGAGAGAGAAAGAGAGAGAGAGCGAGAGACAGAGGAGAGTGGCGGGTGGGCGCGTAGAAAGAGAGAGTGAAACGAGCGAACGACGAAGGAGAACAAGAGGAGAAAAACAAACGTGAAAAAGAAAGAGAGAGAGAGAGAGAGAGAGAGAGTTGTTGGATGAAGGTGAAGGTAAAAGAGGAAGAGCGAAAGAAGGAGAGATAATGACGACGGTCGGCGCCTCTCCGATCATTCTTCAGTCTAGCGCAACGACTCGTATTTTTTGCCGAGCGAGAAGACGTTAAAATTGCTTTAATGGCCGTCAAGAGAAGCGAGGGAGAAAGAAAGAGAGAAAAGATGTTCCTAAAGAGGAAGAGCGAAGGATGCTGTTACCGCTTTGGAACCAGGTACTGTACACAGGTGCTTATCTTCTCCTGACATTTCGTGTATATAAATGTACATATACATATACATCCAACGCGTAGACGAATGATCTTCGACAACGACGACGTCGAAAACTGTATACATATACATATATATATATATACATGTACGCGAGAGACGTCGAGGTACCTTTTTTTTTTGTTTATTAACGGCGGTATGAGATAAAGAAAGAGCGATTGAGCTGAAAATTGAAAATTATATCGTTATTAGATGAAAATTATCTTTAATTGTTATACAGTCTCTTGGCTTTCCATCATTACGATTGTTGCCTTTCTATGCGGGTCTTGTTCATTAATTTTTCTCGGTTATCCTTTGAACTTTTGAACTATATATAATTGTAGTAAATAAATTTTCGGCTAAATTAAAGTCGTATATTTCTATACTACTACTATACAAAGAAAAACAACAATATTCTTAAATTTAATAACCGAAGTTTGAATACAATTATATCAAGATTATTATAATAAACAACTTGTTAAAAAAAAAAATGTTGTTCTTAGTGAACGATACAGGAGATAATAATTCTTTTTATTGTAATAAAGTTTCAAAATAAATTACATCGATGGATCAGAAATATTTTAAAACACTCAAATACATTTTTCATCGTAGATTAATTTTTCTTTTTTAAACACTGAGATCAGATTAAAGATTCGTTTTCTATGCATAAAATTCATTTTTTTTTTTTTTACACATCGCTAGACATTTAGTATCAGATATACATACCGCATAGCTGCATCTATTTATCTCCGTCGCAGATTACAATTAACCTTTGTTTTCAATTTTTTTTTTTTTTTTTTTGTTTTTGTTTTAATAAAGAGAGGGCGGCAGCTATTTTGCAGTTCAAAACTAATTCCAAGAATAGAACGGACAGCACGCGAGATTTTATTTATTTATTTTTTTTATTCGAATTCATTACGTATATATATGTGTGTGTATATATATATATATATATATAACGTTTTTCATTTTATTAATGCAGAGTCATTTTTACATCGTGTTTCGGGCTCCTTTTTTCTGAATATTTGGACAATTTTATCCTTGCGATCTTAATTGGATGTCGTTAAAAAGCAACGTCTACGATAAACACATAAGTGACAAACTGTTCTATAATCAATTTTTTTTTCTTCTATGTCATTTTATCTTTCGGATCTTTGTGAGGCAGAAATATAAAAATAATTTATTTCCATGTTTAAATTTGAGAAAATAGGAGATTTATTCTAGGTGTATTACAGATGAAGGTCTTAATAAATATATTTCAATATTTACATTTTAATAAGATTATTGATAATAAGGTTATATATATATATATAAAAAAAAAATTTTTTTTTTTCGCTAAATTTTTAATTAGGATAGTTCTATTTTCATAAAATGTAATAAATATCGGAATAATTAATATAATTAATTAATTCATTTATGATATAATTTACTAAATTAATGTGCATATTTTAAATTTAAAAAATTTTTTTTTTTTTTCAAGTACATTACTTTCTATTTTTATTGCCAATATTCGGCTCAACATTTTTTAATTTGAACCATTTAATTTATTATCTTTAAAAAAGGCAGGCTGATACTTTAACTATTTAATTAATTTTAATTAACAGAGCCATGCGATACATAAATTTGCATTAAATAAAACATATATAAATTTTGCATGAAGAATGACGACACGTCCATAAAAATAGATAGTTTTATCTGGACAAATGTTAAGCGATAGGCAAAAATGTTAATTCGCGCCACCCACGTTATTCCTAATCCTCGAACATCTTAATATGCAGAAGTTACTCGGCGTTGACGTGCGACGAAGTTAAATAAAAAAAAAAAAAAATAAAAAAAAAAAAAAAATAAAAAAAAAATAAGAAATAAAGACTCAAAGGAGAGAAAAAAGAAGGAAGAAAAGAGTGAAAGAATACGCGACAAGCAACGGATGGAAAAGTCATATCCATCGGTCAGGATGAGTAGGTCAATGGACCTCGAAATGGGCGCATATTCACCTGCAGCGGTAATAAAATTTCTCTATACCTGTGTGTTTTAGTGTGAGTGTGTGTATGTGTATGCGACGATCAGCCAGTTCTTTTCTCCAAGTTTAATCGGCCCCTGCGAGAAGAAAGTATATTATGGTATAGATGCTCTGGCGCTACCTGCGCAACCGATCGCATCTCTCTCTCTCTCTCTCTCTCTCTCTCTTTTTCTCCGTTATATGTACGTAAGTCAAAGAAGCGAGAGGCAAAAGGTGTCGCGACAGCCTCCCCACACCGAGGGGGGCACAAAATGCCAAAAAGACCCACGCGCGTATCCCAAAAAATTCTCGGCTCTTTTCTTCCCTCTCTATCTTAAAGGAAGAGAGCGTATCGCTTACCTTTCTTCTTTCCATCCCTCTTGACATCTTCTTCTTTTTACTTTAGCTCATATCCGGATAAAGCTGCACTTAACGCGAGGATGAAATAAAAAAAAAAAAAAAATTACAAAAACAAAAACAAAAAATATATACGAACGGTAGGAGGTGGCCACCATCGGGTTAACCTTTTAATTCTGGATGTTTTGGTAATATAGCACGTGGCACGCGTCGTTCGCACGATCATAGCTTTGCGATTGCTGCCCAGTGCGGATGTGGGAGACACCGCTCAAGTTGCATATCCGTTTACGCTGCGATCGTTGGGAGGGAGGGATTGGTGATTATTTGCGGGACCGCTATTGGATATTTTTTAGAAAGAAAAATTTTTCAATTGTAACATTTACATCGAGATAAAGTTTAAAATTTATATGTATGCATAAAATGATATATACATACTAATAGATTTATATTATAACTGCGTTTTGCAATTTTTTTTTTTCATTACGTACATCGCTTAAGGTATATACATACGCAAGATTTTTCGAATTACGAATCTTTTAAGGAAAAAAAAAAAAAAAAAAAAAAAAAAAAAAAAAAAGATGTAGAAACGAGCCAAAGTCAAAGTATGCAATCTAATAATAGGACATTATCTTTTCTTAAAAGGATAAGATTCATGGAGAACCAAGTTTTTACTCGTTCTTTTGCCCGTGCATCAATTGACGCACTTAAATATACACATGTACGTACCAATTCACGAACTATGGTGGTTTCTCCATACTTTTTCCAATTCTTTATTTTCCTTTCTCCGGCGCAGCATGTAGATGCAATAATGCTTACACAATATTGAACGTGAAATTAGATAAAATACAAGATAGTTTAACGAATGATTCTTTAAAGTTTTGTTGTTTTCGAGCTAGTTAATTGTAACGATAAATGTAACTTTAAATTTTTATAAATATTTTGTAAATATTTCTATTGCATTTGTATAAGATACACATATATAGTATGTAGACAACAAACGAATTGCAAATGTGTTTTTTAAAATCCTTTTCATTGAAATCCGGTTAAATATATAATAAAATAACAAATGGATAAAATCGATAATATTAAACGGTAAATAAAAATGAAATAATAAAAGGATAAAGAAAACAAAATTTCGTAATACAAAATTATAAATACACTTAGATCGAACGAAGTAAAATTAGCAATTGCGAAAGATAAGGCGCAATGGGGGCAAGCGGTGCGCTATCGTCCAGTCGTTTACGAGTCGTTAGGCACCGGCACTTATGTGCTTATGCAAATGGCCAAACGATTACTGATAAATACGGGTAATACAACATCGTAATATGTATATCCATATATATATGTATATATACATATACATATTCGAGCTATATAATCCTTCATCTCGCTTCTAGAAACTCGTGAATTATACCATCGATGTATGTATGTATACGCATATACATTGCATATACATGTATACGTAGGACGTACAAAAATGTTAAAAGAGCATAATATTTATACCGTTCGTTTACCGATAATGACGCGCATTCTCATAAACTTGTGTACGTCTTCTCGTATATTTGTGCGCAAGCGTAAAACATCGCATTGTTCTAACGCGAATATAATACGCGCAAACGATGATTGCTCGATTTCAACTCTTCCACCTCGAAAGCGCTAAACGACTTTGGTGCTCGCTCGCGAGGTGTTTGTAAAAATTATGAAAATTGAACGATTGTTAAATAACGATGTTTACGTACATTTATACATACTTCGCGCCGTTTAAGCGCCGCAAGAACGATATTTTGGAAAAATAAGTTATTACCCATTTTGGTTGCATAAAGATGTTGCGGATTTTTTATGCGGATAAATTCTCAAGTTTTATATACGTGACTTGTAAATTTTAACCTTTTATTTGAAGATACATGTTATTTTTTCGCCTTTAAAATCCATGCAATCCATTTTTTGCACATTTAAAATTTTCTTTGAATATAATGTAAAATTTTATTTCTCTTCGAAATTGACAAGGTAATTGCGAAATTAGTACACGTAATCATTTTTTACATATGTACTTTATTAATTTTTAAATAATATGTAAAATTTAAATATTAATATACATATGCGAAAAAAAGTTTAAGAGGCCCAAATTAAAAAGTAAACGTAATTATCATCGTAAAAAAATATCTTTATATAACATTAAAAAAAAGTACCATCCATAAAGTAAATCAAGCTAATAATCCGCCCAATTAAAGTTAAATAAGTATGCGTAGAAAAAAAGGTACAGCTCGATCGTTAAAAAAAAACAAAAAAGAAAAAAACAGAAAAAATCAAACTCACGAAGCATCATAAATCTCGAGAAGCTTATAATTTTCCACAAGTGAAACCGAAACGCGTGATTCGAAATCGAAAGGAGCCGAGAAACTCGGTTTTACATACACACAGATATACACACACACACACACACACACACCCACGCATATGCCTATTGAAGTATCGAACGCGAACTTTCCAATTCCCAGAAGGTAGAACACGATTCGGCTTTTCGGGCGTAGCGACACCAGCAGCAGCAGCAGCAGCAGCAATAGTAGTAGTAGAAGTACAAGTAGAAGAGAAGAAAATAGGAAACTCGATAGAAGGGGTTGTTTTCAACTCCGAGTCCGAGTACTTTAAAAGACGAAGTGAAAAGAAGATGTATGTATAGAGGATAAGAAACGTAGTATAGTTCACGCACACACTGCGAAAAAAAAGATGAAGAAGGAAGATTGTAAAGAGAAAGAGAGAGAATATCATGGTATACGGGGGCTGCTGTTGTGTATATGTATAGCATTCGAGTTAACGGGACTCCGGACCACTCGACGTGTGCTCCCACGATCGAGAATCTTGTATACGTCTTCCTAACGGACTCACTAATTCTTCCTCTCTCCCTCTCTTGCTCCTTTTATGAAAAAGAAAAAGAAAAAGAAGAAAAAAAAAAGCTTATTCGAAATGCTTTTAAAAAAGAGGAAACGCGTAAGGTATATATGTATACATATATATATGTGTGCGTGTGTACTACGATTTGGATTATACGGACGAGATAAAGCATGCGTTCTCTCTTTCTCTCTCTCTCTCTCTCTCTCTCTCTCTCTCTCTCTCTCTCTCTCTCTCTCTCTCTCTCTCTCTCTCTCTCTCTCTCTCTCTTTTAAGAGTAGAGAGAATTGCGTTTGATTCTATAGAATTGATTTTTACAATATCGGTCATTCAGATAAATCATCGAATAGATTGGTTATAAAGTACTTGGAACATTTTAAATTACATCGCGGCGATAAACGCGAACGGATGTATAGTTTGTTAACTCGAATAAAGGAAATATTTTTTTTTATTGAAATTCATGTATGTGTATAAACACATACATACACACATATATTGAGCGAATAAAATTTTGTAATATATTGAAAATCAGAATTGTAAAACATAGCAAATCTTTAACGGCAATAAAATTTAAATGCTCTTGTTTAACGGGTATTTTTTAACAAATATTATGGATATTTATTTCGCGTTATTTTTTCATTGCAGCTATATTTTGCTAAATTGAGATAACATGTTTAAAATTTAGAAGATAATAATAGCGTATATATATATATACCTATATAATGATGGCCGATCGTTTTCGAATTTAAATATAAATGTAAACTTCAATTTCACGCTATTAAAGTATTGATAACGGGATATATCTATCTCTTATAAAATTTTTGCAATTTAAAATTATTACAGTTTTTCACGTTTATTATGAATTATCAGATAATGAAATCTTATAAATTTATCTAAAATTGCAATAAATAATGTGGTAAATATGTTTAGAAATACGATAATATTATAAAAAATAGTTTTTTCATTACAATTTATTAATCTAATTATTAAGTGAAAATAATTAATAAGCTTGATTTAATACAATTATTAATACTTAATATTTTTCTTAATAGTCATCTCAATAGTTTCCTTCAGATAAAAGTTATAAATTTATTGCATATTTATTTTATCACATCACATCGTTTGACAAAAAAAAAAAAAAAATGCATTTCTTATATATAAAAGAACAATGAAAAAAATAAATAAATACAAAATAATTAAACACCAAACAAAGAATCTAAATACACGATTTATAAAAAAAAAAAAAAAAAAAACGGAAAAAAAATTTGACGCAATTCCCATTCGCACGGCTAAGCGAATGTATTAAGCATATTGGACGCAAAGTGAAGCAATTTTTCGAAAAGATAGATTTTTTTTCCTACCGGGGCATTCACCATCCGCTAACCAGCAGCGAGTATTGACTTTCTTTAAAAGTCTAATATTTACCGCTGTATAATTCCACGAAAATTTGCGGCGCGGAGAGAATAAAAAATAAAAAAACAGAGAGAAAGAGTAAGACATAGCTCGAGTATACACGTTTGTTACAAAGTATACAAAGAGAGAGAGAGAGAGAGAGTAAAACGTCGCGAGATACTTGCGGTCGAAAAGTTTCATTTCCAAGTTTGAATGAAGTTTCGCAGAAACGCGTTCCGTTCGTTCTCCGTTTGCCCCGGAGGATCCGGAAATCGCGTGCGATTCTCCCCGAGGCGCCCACTCTATATATTCGCTTATTCGTCCGACGAATACATACACATCCACAAAGAAGAAGAAGAAGAAGAAGAAGAAGAAGAATCCAAGGTGTATAATATAATACACCGGTATACGACGAAAGCGCTAAAGCGACAGCGGCAGCGTCCGAGTAATTTACACCAAAGCGACTACGAGCTGACTCACCTCTTTGTGACTCGGTGTAAAACCAGTTTTTCGGCGCGTACGTATAGCGACCCGAGGCTACATACTCTGTACCGATCTCGATATATCTGTATACATATATACAAGCGCGCGTATGCGCTTTAACCGATATTGCACGCAGCCTTGACGTTTATTTGTATTTTTGTTTTCATACGAGAGAGCCGGTTCCCCGTGCGCTTTAACCACAAAGGCACTTGTACTAGCTTCTCTCTTCGATTAAAATTTGAATTAATTAGCGGGATTTCACGGGCTCGCTTGTCGACCGTATCGATGCTATAATGCTTATAAATATTAATGGAGTAAATTAATTCTAACGCGCTCTTTGTTCGTTCGCGGTTAAAGATTCTTTCTTTATTATTTTTGCCGATTGATAATCGATTTATCGGCCTACGAAAATCGATGGATCGGCTTTTCTTTATTGTTAATTGTAAATTATTTTTAAAAATTATAACTTTTAAATGTTTTTTACAATTGCGGTTATGAAAATCAATGTAATTATTAATAAAAGTATCGATGAGTCTTTTCAAATTATCATATCAATTATTTTAAATCGGCATAATATTTTCGATTTATTTATTTTTTTTTTTTTTTCTTTTTTTTTAAAGACAATTATTATAATTAATTTTTATAACCACACCAATAAATAATTCAAAAAGTTTCATACTGCATTATTTATCTCCTAAAATGTATTGTTAATCATACATTTAATTATTTTTTTACTATTTATTTTTAATTTTGTATTAAGTACATGACACGGTGAAGTCTACGTTGTACACAGGAGCGCATCATGTGGGATTTTCCCGGACACATCTCATACAGAAATAAAATAAAAGAGACTTAAGTGTTTCGAGTCATTCGATTCGAAGACTCAAACGGCGCAAATTGCTTAGAAATTTTACGATTCAATTTTGATGACATATTTTTAAAATTTAACTTTTTTACCGAGTAAAAATTTATAAAATATTATTGCTGTAATAAAAATGAAAATAACTAATAAATATGTAATGAGGGTAATGTATCATTTTGTTAGTATAGGATGGAAGTTTTTTATACCTTTCCGAAAAATTTTAAAATAAACGTAAGGATAAGGCATTTAGAATTAAATTGCATTATGTACAGGAAAAATTATACGTATAATACTTTTAAAAAAAGAAATTTTATGCGAAAGATATGTTTTTTTAAATGATGTAAAAATCTAATGTATTTAGCAAATTATAAAATGAATTAAAAATTATTCAATTCAATTAGGCAAGTGTAATAAAAATTCTACATTCATTTATTTAATTTTACAATTATTCACATATTTTAACTTTTATTTTCAATAAATTAACATTCAATTAAATTTTTGTAATTTACATTTAAATTCAAATTTTAAATAAATTAATCGACATAAAGAATAATAAATTTTTACAAGTGTTACTTTAACTTAAAGAGGCAAATACTTAATTTAAAAACGATAAACGCAATTTACCGACGAAGTAAAGAGATATGAATACAGAAAGAAAGAGGGAGAGAAGGGGAGGTAAGTAATTAAATTAAAAAAATTGCAGATAAAAATTTCACACACGATGAAATTCCGCAACCGGTTTATCTGTTATAATCATAATATTTGACTCTTCATCGCGGCGAAGTTTTTTTTAATAAGCCAAAAATGAAAAAAAAAAAAAAAAAAAAAAAAAAAAAAAAAAAAAATTTTTAATTCAGCAGAACGAAAAATCTTCAAGTTGCATTTCGACTCGATCTTTCTCACAAGGTTCATTTATTATGATAGTTATCTTGTATAAGAATATCAAAAATCGGCGCATCAACTACCGAATATATATATATATATATATATACTTAAATGATGAAGCGAAAAAAAATTCGGAGAATATTAATACCACTATAACATTGGTCATTTTAGAAAGTAAAAATGAAAAAAAAAAAAATTTTTTTGGTTTAATAAAGCTAAAGACAAAAAACTCTAGTTGAATTTCCATTCTTATGCATATACCTAGACAAAACGAGACGAAAGAGAAAAAAAAATCGGCACGAGTTTAAAATTCGTTACGCAAACCATCAAAATTACACGTAAAATAAACGTTTATTCGACGATCAGAAACGAAAACCTAACAAGCGCCTCTTGGCGTAGATCACACAACCGTACACAATGGATTTGCATTTTTTTTTTTTTTCTTCCGATCGCTCGATGGAGCGAGAGAGACGGTACCAGCGGGGAATATTCAACGGTAATCACTCTTCGGACTTTCTGCAGCGGCGATTCATTCGGCGCGTTCAAGGTCTAGGCATTTTTCACGCCAAGGCCAACGTTTCTCTTTCTAGTTTTGCTCTCATCCACCGGCATCTCTCTTTCTCTCTCTCTTTTTCTCTCTCTTTTTATCATCTCTACTAATTTTTTTTTTTTTTTTTTTTTGTATTTTTTATTTAACCGCGGGGAAGAGAACGCGTGAAATCGCCGAGTAATTCGATAGTTCAAATATTCGCCGACGTCTATATATATATATATATATCTGAAGAACGTATCAATGTCTTTATTAATGAACTCGGTTTAGTAATGGTCCTCGGCATCGAAAACTTATCCGCTGACGGCCTTTTTCTTATTTCTTTTTTTTTTTTTTTTTAGGGAAGAGATCGAAATTTGTATAAGTGGAGTGTATGCAAACAGTTTGCATATTTGCAGAGCTTATTATTTTTTATCTCAGAGTATATAAAATCGAAGAAAAGCGAATCGACTGAAAATTTGAATTGCGTTGATTGCGGCTCTGAATTAGCGCTGTTTAATTTTACCCTTTCTTTTAAACAGGCTTTACCTTTCTATCTCTATCTCTCTCTCTCTCTCTCTCTCTCTCTCTCTCTCTCTCTCTCTCTCTCTCTCTCTCTCTCTCTCTCTCTCTCTCTCTCTCTTTCTTTCTTTCTTTCTTTTTCTTTGCCTAAGCTATTTTTTCTTATTTTCTTCTTCTTTTTTCCCGGGCTATTTTCTCTCCTCGCCTTTTTTTGCTCACTCATTCTTTCTATCTAGCAGTGCGTATAGAAAAGTTCGGTTCAAGACGAGATGAATAGCCGCTTCCAGAAACGTCGACCTCCCCCTCTTTTACTCTCCTTTTATTCCTTTTATCCCCGTGGCATACTTTTTTTTATCTTTTTGTCTTCTCTCCCCCTCCCTTCCTCCTTTTATCTCTCGTGTTTCTCCTAACTTTCGCTTTTATTTTGCTTCTTTTACCCTTTTCCTTTTCCTTTTTTTTTTTTTTTTTTTTTTTTTATTTCCACTCCATCAACCCCTTGTGTTTAAATTGTTTTCAGGAATTGCGTAACTAAATTGCCCTCGTTTCTATCTCTCTTTTTCTTTTAATTTCGTTACTTTTTAATTACACTTACGTTTTGCTTGTTAAATTTTTATTGTAAATTTTTTTAAAAATACCTACACCGTAACGTTAATTGTTAAGTATATTATTATAATTTAAAATTTATAAATGAATCACAATGTATTTAGTTTAATTTAAAAAGTAAGCCAGTGTTTCTTTAAAATAAATCAATAAAAATTATAATAATTTTATATTGAATCGATTTTACAATTAGAAATACTTATAAGCTCTGCTGATAAGCTTTTAGATTGTTTAATTATATTTTATTTATTGATTATTTACATTGAGCATCAATTGTAGCATTACTTTCAAAGGAACGTATAAACGAATCGCTTAATGTAAAATGAGAAACAAGATATATTACTATTATTATTTGAAAAAAAAAGTGAAAGTATTTATTCAAATACTTATAGTTTTTTAATTTTAAAAAATATAAATAATTTTTGTCCCGATTAGAACACAAATAAGTTTAAATTTAGAAAAACAGAAAATTAATACTATAAAATAAATGTTAAATATTGATGCAACTTACTAAATTAAAGCGTGATTAAAAAAAAAACAATACGTTTCAAACAATTTTTTAAAACAATAATGGAATAAAATTGGGTAACTTTTAAATTATTTTTTTCATTCACAAAAAAAAAAAAAAAAAGAAAACAATATTCTGTGTTTTTTGACCGTCGATTATTAATTTAGAATATATATATATTCGGTAGTTTTCAAGTAAAAGAAGGTTAAATAATATGTTTTTTTTTTTTTTTTTTAGAATAATATTTGTAATAATTTTTGCCAAATAAAAAAGACGCTCGCGATTAAATAAAAATCGCATTTGACTTCGGGTCATTAAATAAACAATCGAGAAAATTTATTAAGCTTTAGTGGTATCGTTAAAGTCCGCAGTTAGCTTTAATTTTTTTAACGATACTTTAAAATAAAGAAAATTACTTTTTAATATGCGATAATAAATGCGCTTATCGACATATTTTTTGTTTAAAAAATATTTATTTTAACAAAATTTTTATACAGCATTATGACTTATTATAAGAAACATCTCTAAAAATTTACATTATTCAATTTCATCTATTATCACTCCCTAATTATATTTTTTTCATTAATCAAAGGTAAAAAAAAGCCGTTAAATTTAGAGAATATCATTCTTCTATTTTTCCTTATCAATAAATAACGATCTTTATAAATTGTTTTAATAAAGATAACAACAGTTTCGTAAATAATATTAATGATATTCTTCGCGATAAATTTTACAGCTTCAATTTTCCGAAACCAAAATGCCGATATAATAGTAAACCCATTGAAAAAGAATCAATTCTTATTTCTTTTTTATTTCATTTTTGAATAGTACCAAAGCAAAGATTCCACACGAATGCGCGAAGCGCCAACAAATCCTCGGGATTCCAATTTAAGCTCGGAGGTTAAGCAAAGGAATTATGCCCTTCTCTATCACTCTCTCTTTCTCTCTCTCTCTCTCTCTCTCTCTCTCTCTCTCTCTCTCTCTCGTCTATACAACGAAATTCCGCGCTCCCGTGTGAGCGATCCAGCATCGTGCATACTCTCGCGTGAACGTATGCGTATACTGTCGTCGAATACAATGCGATGCGATTTCGTATGGATGTCTATTATCTGATGTATATATATAAGCGTGTATAGGTGTAGACGCGCGCACGTGTGTGGGTACATTTGCGTACATTTTCGTTAAATGAATTTTGAAATGCTTTATTTATTGTATTGATGCATTTACTGTCTGACGCATTTTTTATAGTGATCAGTGGGCGATTTTTATATTTATAAATTATATTAGAAACACTTGTTGTCGAATATTTTAAATGCCATGAAATTTTGAAAATAAAACCAATGTGGCTATCATTATTCGTTATTCGGTATTATTTTGAGTCGAAAATCAGCGTGAAATCAATCGAAATGATTGCTTTATTATAA
The DNA here is from genome assembly GCA_949987625.1 of Chalcis sispes. Lineage (NCBI taxonomy): Eukaryota > Metazoa > Arthropoda > Insecta > Hymenoptera > Chalcididae > Chalcis > Chalcis sispes. The sequence goes on from OX465096.1 coordinate 54,474,579, forward strand.
CGATAATTGATCGATCATGATTTGCATCGATAGTAGTACCACAAAATAGATAAAAGGATTACGCTTATAATAGTAAAATTTTCTACAATAAAATTAAGATATTATTCAAATGAAATTGATACATTTAATTTTTATTGGCTTTTTTCTCAACGCTTATTTACGAACAAATTTATTAAGTTATTATATAATAAATTTTATCACAAGTAGAATTTTTTTTAATTATTTTCATAACAAATCTAATGTTTGCATAATTTTATTAAAAAATTCAGTAAAATATACTTTAAATTTGAAGTTACTAGCATTTAGTAATTTTTTATTGAAAAAAATTTTTTCAAGGAATCTAATTGAATTTTTTACAGTATTTTTCGTGAAAAAAATATCTTTAATTTTGCTATTTATATCGTTAATTCTTGCTATTTGTAATCAGTGTATAAAATTCTCTAGGCATATACACGAACGATAAAAAAAAAGAATTTAAAAAAAAAAGTATAAGAGGTAACTGCTTTTCAGAAATACATTTTATTGTTTAGAATAACGTTAAATTAATCACATTTAATAATTAGCATTAAAACGTTTAAAAATTAAAATTTATCAACATTTAAAAATAATGAATCATAGTGTAACAGTTATACAATACTAATTTCTTATTAAAAAAAAAAAAAAAAAGAAGGAAATCTTTGCCTTTAATTTTCGAAATAGTTAAAAACAAAATTAACGTGCAAGCGATATACAAATTTAAAAAGGAGAAGCGAAAAGAAAATTTTGCGATTGTGAAAAATCAGCGAGCGTCTGGCAACACCGTGAGTGAACTTGAAGCCGGTAAAAGTAAAGTATATATACACGTATATATTCGTACTATATAACGTATAGTTGTACTATATACTATAAGAAGAACTCTAAGTTTACGCGGGCGGCTCAAGACGACGAGGGACGAGACGAGAGAAAGAGAGAGAGAGAGAGAGAGAGAGAGAGAGCACGTGTTGTTTTGGGCGGATGTTTTCAAACGGGTTAGTCTATCCGCTTTCGAACGATGGAACAACGTGTACGTACGCGTATTCAACGTGTATTCATATATATATATATGCACATACATGTATGTATGTGTATGTGTACGTATGTAGACTCACACACGTTATAAAAGCTCTCTCGGGCTTGGAGGTGGAGAGAGTAAGAAGGAAAGAAAGGGAGGAAAGAAAGAAAGACGCCCAGAAAAGAGAGAGAGAGAGAGAGAGAGAGAGAGAGAGACCTTGGGAGAGCCCAGCGCTTCTGCGCGCCCGCGTACGTGCACCTATACAAACAGGTCCGGTCTCTTTCTCTCTCTTGAAAAGCAAATATTTTGTTGTGATGCAAGAATTCACGAGTTTAATGGTACCTATATGCGCTCCTCTTTCTTCTTCTTCTTCTTCTTATTTTATTATGCTTCTTTTTCTTCAACTTTTCTTGTTTAATCGATAAAAATGAATTGTATTTTTTTTTTTCTTCTTTTATTTACTTTTCTTCGGCAAAATTGTATATGTATACAACTCTTATGATTTTGAATAATATTTAGAACGCATTTCGTTCATGTATACATTATCGAGTTTTGTTAAGAATGATTTTTGAAAGTTTACGCATCATTTTTTGAATTGCATAGGTTAGATTTAAAATTCTATTGGCTGTTTTTCACTGCGTTGGTTTTTTTCATTAAATTAATCACTAAAAATTTCTATAAATAATAATTTATTATAAAATATAAAATCAGTAATTAGATATTTGAAATGATTGTTTAACAATGTGTAAAATTCATTAGCAAATTTTTTGAAATGTCATTTTTTAATTAAATCAATTACATTTTATAAAATTTATTCTTAATTAATTTAAAGATAACATTGTCATTTATTTTCTAAATTATTTTCATAATTATATTTTTTAAAACATTCGATTTTTTATTTTCTTAAAGCAATAAAATATTATTATAAAATGAAAAGACTTGTTATTAAAAGTTCAAAATAATACATATTGAAAAATTAATATTGTATTCAAATTTTCTATTGTTTATATTAATATATAATAATAATAATAAATCATATAATAATAATTAATTGTTATATATATACATAAGTTCAATTGGAATAATAATCATAAATTAATATTCTACCAAAAAATATCACGATACTTTATATAAAGACATTATTATCAAAACGATATTTTTTGCTAAACTTTTTGGAGCGAAATTTCTTTAATAACGTTAGACTAACTTGGTCCTAAAAATAAAAAAAAGCAAACAAAAAAAAAAAAAAAAAAAAAAAAAAAAAAAATAAATAAATAAAGAAAGAAGAAAAAATAAAAAGAAAGAAACAAACGATCATTATCTAAAATTTCGCCGGTTCTACGATGCGTCCGTGTAAGCACCATTATCAAAGATCAAAAAGAAACCGATCTCACCGAGCGATAATTTCGGCAGAACATTAGAAGCAACGATGCATCGCTCGCTTCTTTTTTCTCTTACTCTCTTTTTCTCTCTTTTTCTCTCTCTCTCTCTCTACGCATATCCTACGCAAGCACCGGTATACACACTTATATATACATACATCCCGTGTCAGTAGGTGTACAACAATGGCGAATACCTCGATGGTCCCGACAATGGCCGAAACGTTAGACTCGAAAAACTCGTCTTCTGAAAAGTCGTCTATACGTATACATGTACATGCAACGTAAACTTTGTACGTGAACAAAAAAAAAAAAAAAAAAGAAAAAAAAAAAAGAAAAAAAAAAAAAAAAAAAACCACCCGCGTCGTCGTAGGCGCCGATTTTCCAGACACGAACTGTATACCGCACAGTAGTAGAGTATCGCGTACGAAAAAAAAAAACAAGATACTTCGAGCATAATTTATTCTTCGAGGTATGTACGTGAAAAGATTTTTATGGTTGAATTATTAGCTTGGGAATATCGTCGTTCAAATGAGATGTGTTGTTTTATAAATTTGCGACTGAGATATTACGATTTATAATTTTACAGATGGTTTATTCTTCATTTTTTAAATAATTTTCAAGATTGAAAATTTTGGACAATATGGGTTACTGAAACAGTATTGGGCGATTTACTCATCATTTGCGATTTTTAATTTTTTTTTTTTTTTTTTTTTTTTTTTTTTTTTGTTTTTTTTGTTTTTCTAATAATGTATTTGAGAAAATGTTACTTTAGCTTCTTTTTTTAATCTTAATTTGAATATAGTAAACTTTATTCGAAAATTTATTATTAAAATCAAAATATATATAAAAAAATTTTATTATTAATAGAATAACCTCAATACTTTTAATCGATCGTATGACAAAACGTATATGAATTAATTTCAACTTAAATTTTTCTTTTCACGATGATTTAATACACCTTAAAAGTATTCTGTAGATTTCGATAACGAAGCACATGCGCAACGTTAAACGATATTATATCTTCAAAATCTTATTAAAACGCGCAACGGCATAAATTATCAAAGAAATAAGAAATAAGAAACGAAAACGAAAATAATGCATAATCGAAAATTAAAAATGAAGCGAATGATAAATGTATTTTAGACTGGAATATTCATCAGGAGACGGTCGATTCGCCGACTATTTAATTACGGGCCTACTCGCTTCTAGCGTTAATTAATTTGGTCGATAGTTTAGGCGTGATTAAGCTGCTGCTCGAAGGGGGCCTAGACCTTATATATACATACATACACATCTATGTATGTAAGAGTGTGTTTGTGTATGAACAAATACCTCCACACACAGACACACAGAGACACAGACACACACACACACACACACACACATACACACGCGCGAGAATTACAAACACATTCTTATGTAGACACGTATATGTATATACAAAGGAAGATCGAAATGCGCAGTTTGCGCGTCCTCAAGCACCGGTAAAGCTTTTGCATTGGATTGCTCTACTCGATAACGTTCTAAATCAGCGGAGGATCTGATTATGTGAAATTTATTGCTACTTAGCTAAGGCCAAATGTTTGTTCGCTTTTGGTATTCTTTCTCTCGGCTTTCGGTGAAAATTAACGTATTTATAAGTTTAATGATTTTTTTTTTTTTTATTTTTGACGATTTTTATCGATTTTTTTTTGTCATTATTTTTACTTTTTTTTTTTTTTTTTTTTTTTTTTTTTTTTTTGGAATCGATAATCAAAAAAATATTTATTCGTGTATTTTCCTTTTTTTATTTTTTACATTCATAATTTCAATATTTAGTTAAAATAATTCATCCTCAATTACTTAATTTATCCTTAAATAGTGAAATTAGTTATAAATTGATTTACTAAGATTTTGAAAATATTTAATATCGGATTCGAATTATAATTTGTAAATAGATCCAAAATAATTTTTATCGCTGTAATTTTTTACATTATACTTTTTTAAATAGAGATAGTCTTAAAGATTTTTAATAATTTTAAGTTTTAAATAGTTTTTTTTTTTTTTTTTTTTTTTTTTTTTTTTTTGTTTTTTTAATCAAACAAAAATTCTTTACTTCATGAAATATAAGCATAAAATATATTTATTTAAGAATTATCAGCCTGCAAAGTTTTATCTGAAAAGTGCATATAGTTGACCTTCGTCTTAAATCCTCACAAATCTCAGTGATAATTTTCTTATCGGTAAAGCAATAAAAGGCAGATAAACGTACATTGTAGCGAAATACGAAGATTTTTGTAAAAAACTACAATTTAAATTTTTCAATAACTATAATAAATATTATAAAAAAATATTAATTTATATGCCAATAAAATAAATTGATTTAAATAAAAATGAATTACTTTAATACACTGCACGCGGTTATAAATATATTTATCATTTTAAAGCAAGTTTCAATACTTTGCAAGCAATACAACTAAAAACATTCAACTGTGAGATATTCTTCGGTGAAATACATCTAAAATCTAGTGGAATTTAGTAAAATCTAAATTTCTTTTAGCGAATAAAACATTGTTAACGTAAAACGAGCTTAGTCTCTACATTAAAAGAAAGAAAAAAGTAAGAAAAAAAAAAATTATTTCTTGGAAGAAAGTAAAAAAGACTCACGAGCCGAACAAGTAATTCCCGTAAGAACGTGGACACGAATCCAAAGAGTTTATTGCTCTGAATATAAGAGAAAAGAGGCGCGCGCGCGCGCGCTTCAGTTAAACATATATATATATATAAAGAGAGAGAGAGGGAGAAGCTGAGCTCGCGCGCGCGCGCGCTATCAAAAGGATTCGGATTAAGAATTACAAGAGAGTTAGATAAAGAAAGAAAGCGAGAGAAAGAGAACGAAGAAAGGGTCGAAGTAAGTAAGCTCGGTGCGTGCACACATGTATACCCATACACTCGAACAGAAGAGAGAGAGATAGAGAGAGAGAGAGAGAACACGTGGGACAATGGCTGTCACCTCATTCACGTCAAGAAACCAACGACGGAGCTACTAGCTGCTTCTCCAGAGAGAAAGAGAGAGAGAGAGAGAGAGAGAAAAAAAAGAGCGCGTACAATATAAGAAAGATAGAGAAAGGGAAAGAGGGATGAAAGGATCGAATTGCAACGCGCGCGTGCATCGACTTCTTTTTCAAAATCGTTCGCTTATACTTCCCTCCCCCTCCCTCCCGCCATCGACGAATAAATTTGACTCTTCTTTTTTCCTCCCTCGCTTTATCGTTTATTTGACGTGCGTACAGCCGCTTTCGCTTCTTGTCCAACTTTGTTCCTTTCTTTTTTTTATGTTTTACTTTTTTTTCTTCTTTTTATCGTTTCTCAAAATTTTATTTTCTTTTTTTTTTTTTCTCGAAAATCGATCGACTGGAAAATTGAAAAAGTTTGATCGATTGAAATTTTTAAAAGGGAGTAATATAATTTTTGAATATAATTGAAACACGAATAAAGAGTAAATTTTTCAAATAAATAATTGATTAAACTTTAAAAAAGATGTAAGGATTTTAAAATTATATTTATCCTTTGGAATACTAGTTAAAAAATATGTTATTTAGGGGCATGTTATAACTTAAAATTTTTTTTAAAGTCTTACTAATGGTGGTAAAAAAAAGTTTTTTTTTTTTAAGATAAGATTAATAAGTATTAATATTTTTTTAAAAAAGTATCTGTAAACATTTTAATACATTGTTTGATGTATCAATATCAGTATACACTCAATCTAAAAAAAAAATTATTTTTTATATTTTCAAATAAATTTATTGTTTTTTAAAGATAAAACTGAAAGTAACATTTTTTTAATGTTAAGATATATATATATATACTATGTATGTATAATATTTTTATAGTACCAACATATTTTGAAAATTTCTATCCAATATCTTTCAGGGTCAAATTTTATTTTCTTATATCCCTATATCCTTTAAAACAGAATAACAAAATCCTAAAACAAAATTTTCAAACAACACTTCTATTTCATATAAAATATATAATACGCATTATTTACAGGTGAAAAACAAAATGTTTTTTGTTTATTTTGATGATGTTGTTTGAGGTTTGTAAATTTTTTGATCATTTTTAGTTAAAATACTTTTATTCGGAATAATTTCAAGTTAACATAAAATTTTTTAATAAAAATCTAAAGTTAATTTAAAATATAATAAAATTATAAAAGGCTTTTACCAAAAAAGAAAAAATAGTTCTTTTCCTTTCACACATTTTAAATTTACAACGTCAATTTTTTATCAATATTATCTTTATAAAATTTTCTTTAAGACAACGTAAACATAATAGCAAGTATATTGAAGAACGTATCAACGAAACGCTTTTACAGAATCTTACGAGTATTTTTTCCGCAAAATTTTTGAGAAAATTTTTTATTTTATCAAATTTTAAAATAAAAAATAATTATTAATTAAGCTTGAAAATTATTTTATAGAAATTTTTGGATAAAATAATTTTACATGAGAAATTAATTTATAAATTAATATTATAGTTGCATGATATTGGTATCACGAGTTGAAAATTTTTTCACGAAATGATTTTTATCATATTCGTATCTTATTCGATTAAATTTTAGCATGAAAAATAATTTGAATTTTAGAAATTGTACGAATCTTAACTTGAAAATTTGAACGGTTATAATCGATTGTTAAATTTGAGCAATATGAAAATTGACATTTTGATAAACAAGCAAAGAATGTAACTGTGCTTCATTCTCGAAAATTATACGGAACCTCTCGACGAATAACGATAACTAATGATATAGGAGCTTTAACGACGTGAAAAATAAAAAGTAATATTTGACGAAATTATTAATTCTTCGAAACTTAAATTCGTCGCAGCGGAGAGTAAAAGGGAGAGATCGCGTCAAATTGCAACGTTTAATCGCAACGGGTTCTTCAACTTGTCGTTTACCACGAGGGTACAAGTCCAAGTGTAATACAAGAGAACCAAGTAAAAAAAATAAAGGCCGGGAAAAGTTGCATTGAACGTTTCGTTTTACCTTTCCCTCGCGCTGAGTCATTAAACGCGACCGTGGCAACTCTTAAACCGCTGTACCTCGTGTAAAAGTTCTCTCTCTCTCTCTCTCTTGACTTGCAAAGGGGTGAAAGAGAGAGAGAGAGAGAGAGAGAGAGAGAGAGAGAGAGAAAGAGAGGGAAAGGAAACGTGCCCCGCGCGCACAAACGGATAAAAATCGAATCAAAAGGAGAACGTGTAATTTTTTTTTCGGTCCTTCTCTTTATTATTTTTTTTTTTTTTTTCTTTTTTATTATTCTTTCGGCGCCCAAGGTGATATCTCGCGGGCGTCAACCGCGCCGGCAGCTAGTAATTTTTTTATTAAGTCACGAATGAATTCTCTTCGTGGCGATAAAGAGTTATGCTGCGGCTTTTGTGAGGCGCCGTTTCTTTTTGTAAAATTTCGTACGCGCGAATCTCGCCTAGAAGCAAGACTGAGAAAGAACGAGAAAGAGAGAGAGAGAGAGAGAGAGAGAGAGGAAAAAAGAAGAAAAAAGGTGCATTTTAGAGTCGCTGGGTAAATACACGCTCCGGAAGTAACATGTTATTCCCAGGGTTGAACGATTCGAAGCGCGAGGCGCTCGCTGATCTCTCTCTCTCTCTCTCTCTCTCTCTCTCTCGCCGGGGCGACTGCGACAATGCCGCGATTGTCCTCTGTTTGTTCTATTCATGTGCGAGAAAGAGAGTAAAAACGATAGAGAGAGAGAGAGAGATGTACTATTAGCTCAGTAGAATTTGCTTTTCAAAAAGTACGAGAAAGAAAGAGAAAGAGAGATGGAGTTCGTTCTTTCTTACCGTATACGTGAAAATTATCGGGAGACGACGAAAAACGAAGAAGAAGAAATAGGAAAAAAAAGGTATAGGAGTCAATGAATAAGAGGAACATAGAGCAATCATTTTTCACGTCGGATTCGGCGATGCGAATATCCGGGAGTCGCTTTTTTTCTGATTTTTCCGCGAAGCAAGTTTAATGTGTTTCTTTTCTTTCTTTCGATTTTTTTCTTTCTTTCTTTTTTTTTTTTTTGGTAAATCGTAACCGAGACATCCTGCTAATAAGAATATTTTATGAATGATTTTTATTTACCTTTCGAATTAAATCGTTCAGAATAAAATGTTTGACTTTGAATTGACATTTAATTTTAATAATTTTTTTTATAATACAAAATTTACAAACTTGTGATTTGCAATAGTAATAAATATATTTATAATAAACATTTATAATAAACAAATTTTATATTTTCAAAATTATTTTAAAACTTGTATTATTTTTAACTTACTTTGAAAAGCTTTATTACTAAAACATTTTTTTAATTAAACTTGAAATATTTCACAATTAAAGATTATTATTTTAACAATTATTTTTTCTTCTAAATTAAACCACACCAGAAATCTGTTTGAATTTTCCTTAATTATCATAAAAATCATCATCAAGAGTAAAGATTAAAAAAAAAAACTCGTTATAATAACTAATTTGAATTTAAAAGAAAATAAAAGATCATCGTCTCATTTGTTAATATTATACTCGGTCCTAAAGCTTTTTTGCGTCCGTTTACTTAGTTTTAGAGCTTCGTAGGGTGTCCATTGTTCTCCGCGTTACGCGGCATAAATTTCCCCGAGGAAAATATACGAGCTAGCTTTGTATAGAGAACTCTGTAGAAAGAGAGAAAGAGAGAAAGAGAAAGAGAAAGAGAAAGAGAGAGAGAGAGAGAGAGAGAGAATCACTGGGAAAAACTAGCGAAGGTGAGCTATTAGCTCACACTCTGATGATGCACATAACAGTCGGTGCAATTCTCGAATTTACTTATATACTTCAATAGTACAACAATTTGAGTTGGAATTAAGTCAAAAACTGTGTAAATTCATAATGATCGAGATTTTTAAATTTTTATTCAAGTTCGTTATAATGTCTCGAACAAATAATCAAAGTATAATAATTTAAATTAATCATACATTTATTAAACTAACAGTAAATAAATCTTGTACTCTCGCGCATATTTCTTATGCTCTTCGAGCAATCTAAATTAAAAATCTTTTTCGCCTCGATAAATTTCTTAGCGATGAATGAAAAAAAATAAAAAAATAAAAAAATAAAAAAAAAATAAAAAAATAAAAAAAAATCGAAGAAGAAAAAGAAAAAATAAATTCCCCCGACTCCATAAATAATTGCTTAAACTTGGTATGTTTAAATTTTTTCTCGACAGCCATAGGTTAATTCACGTTCCGATAAATAAGTTTTAAAACGCATTACGTAAGTCTTGCGTGACCGGTGCGCACACCTATTTTCGTATGAGGTAACGATCTATACTTATACCGAACGCCGAAATGCGTTGAGAACGAAAAATAAATAACGACTGCGACGAACGAGGACAAAGTATATACAAGTAAAGTAAAAGAGAAGAGAAAAAGTAACGAGTGAAGAAAAAGATGTATATGTATATACCATATATAGGGAGGAGAGAAGCACTTAGTTTTTCAAAACGCTAGTTTTTCCAAGAAGAGAAGATTTATTTTTCTGAAAAGATTCCGAAGGCGCTTCTCTCTTCTTTCTTTTCTATCCCACCTGACAACGCTTTTCCTGAGTTACGGCGACCTTGCAACAGGGTAACTCTCCCTCTCTCTCTCTCTTTCTCTAAGCTTACACACCTATACTATACTAAATTCGGTCTCTTCTCGGGTTATATTGAGAGGAAATCGTCGCTACGCTGTTTTCTTTGTATTTTTTTTTTTTTTTTTGAACACCTTGCGCGATACTTCTGCTGTTTTCTTTTTGTCTCTGTGATAAAAATTTTTTTAAAAAGTTCCCATGTAAATTTATGTATTTATGCACGAGACGAACGATCGAGACTTTTTTTCGGCACTATTTCAACTGTACGTGGTTAAATGAGATGAGCGAAAGTTTTTAATCAATTTTTAAGACCCGCTTCATTTAATAGTAGGTATTATATATATATATATATATATATATATATATATATATATATATATATATATATATATATATATATATATATGTATATATATAATTAATGATGTTTTGTTACGAAAGTATTCCGATGAAAGTTTATGTTATTTTACTTTTCAAAATAATATAATATGGTTATTTATGAAATATATTGGTAACAACAAATAACAAATTGGAAAGATGATTTTTTATAAAAAATTGTAATTTTAAGAAATAAAAATTATAGTTTATACAATGAATATACATATATAATTATCTTTACAGACTAAAATATACATTCCCAAAACGAAATCTGAAGAAAAAAGCAAAAAAAAAAAAAGAAACGTTCTGTTGAAGAAGTCGGCGCTTAGTTTCTTCAAACATATATATATATATATATATATATCTCACGTTCGCTCGATTTTTCGGGAAAGAAACCGGTTTTCCCGCAAAATGTTTCTCTCGCCTGCCGTAAAAATACTCCGGTAAAAACTTATTTAAATTCAGATGAATTTAGATTACTTGAAGATTAGAAGCTATTCAACGCCATTAAAAAAAATTTTCAAAATATTTTTAAAGACGTGGCTAAATTACGAATATATATATATATATATATATATATATATATATATATATATATATATATACTTTTATTTTTTTATTGTTTCGGCATATTAATTTTATATATGAGTTTTAATATCGTTGTCTCTACAAAAACCTATAAATGCGATATATAATTTAAATATTTCTTATACATTTATAATTATCAATTTAAATATTTAGACACCGATAATGTGAATTCAGTATTTTAATATTTATCGAAAACGGTTCAAATCTGTCATTATAGTTATGATATTATATTAAATACATTCAACTTTGTACGCAGAAACGCTTCAGTTGATACTGTTAAAAAATAATATATATATACACTAATAAAAGATATCGTAAGTCATAATAACAGCGTCTAGACAACAACAATTTTTCACGCGTTTACGAGTAGAAAGAAATTTTCACGTGACTTTAAAACGTCTAATCTCGAGCACTCCGAGTATCAAAATAAGAAAGAAAAGAAAAAAAAAGGCGGCAGAGCCGGGCAATTATCTTCGAAACTGATTTATACGAGGCATAAATAATTTGAAGAAATACTAATTATCGCCAGTGGTACAGAAGGAGCTATATGTATATATGTATATAACTCTTCTCCCTTCCTTGCCAAGCTCATGCACGCTTCTCTCTTTTCTCGGATGCCCAGCGCACACGTACACCTACATTTACACGTGCACGTAACAGATGAAAGCCTCCGCACATGTATATATATATATATATATATATATATATATATGTATACAAGAACACCAAACTTCCCGTGAAGCGATAAATTCTAGAAACAATAGGAATCTCGCCGACCTAGACAATAGAAGAAATATACCGACGGCGCCGTTGCCGTTGCCGTTCTACCCACGAAGAAGAAGCTCTTCGGCTGCGGCTCTCGTACTACGACGGAAGCGCTTTCGGCTTTATTTTCCCGCGAGATCCTGCAGCCGAAAAAAGAAGAAGAAGATGAAGAAGATGCGAATTCGTTACTATCAACGCTGTACTATTACGGTTTCTAGTCGAGGAAGAAAACGCACTTCATCTTACCTTACACTTTTCTCGCTGTTTCTTTATTCTTATGTTTTTTTTTTTTTTTTGTTTTTACTTTTTTTACTTTTTTTAATTTTATTTTGTTTTCGTCGCTGTGTGTAAACTTTTGTACGTTTGAATTTCGCTTGTTTTCTTGTACCTTCAGGAGTTGGGTGCACGTCTGAAAAATAATTTGCGCCTAAGGGACTTTTTTACACTTGCGTTGGGAAGTTACGTTTCTTTTTCATGACGGCGACTTTTCGTTAAATTTAAATTTTGTAATCTTTACCGAGTATTTTATTATTATTATTATTATTATTATGATTTTTATTATTATTATTTTTTTTTTTTTTTGAAGATGAAAATTTTTGCTGTCTAATAGCTTATTTTAATGAATAAGTAATTACGTTTTATTTTACCGAATAATATTTGTGAAGTTTCATAAAAATTTTAATGTTTTTTTGAAAACATAATTTTATTTGACATTAATAATAAAACAATATATGAAATGATGTCATAAAAATTTTAGAGATAAAGATTTTAACTTTAGATAATTATTATTATTATAATAATAGTTTGTTGTTAATTTAAATTTTAAATTATCATGTTTTCGCAAAAAAAAAATATATATATATATATATATATATATATATATATATATATATACACACATACTCGTTATCTCAAAATTAAAATCAACTTTTTTTTTCATCCTCATTTTATAAATTTTTGAGACATTTTAATGTCGCAATTTTAAATAAATCTACCCATAAGAAAAATAGTCAAAATAATAATATTAATTAACATTAAAACATTAAAAAGGATAAAAAGTAAATCGACAATCGGGCTAAATAACCAATGCGAAACTTAACGCGAAGTTAAATTCCTCGAGCATAGAAAATACCCACAAAGGCGATAATAATAATCGTTCGAACGAATGAATTTTCCACGGAGAGCATGCATATCCCTCCGCTGTCGTTTTCCCCCTAACCGCCCACCTCCACCGTCTTCGATGTAATTTCGGACATTCAAAAATCATCGGGAAAGAGAGACGCCAGTCCGACGTCACTCAACGTCGCGCACTACCTGTCAGAAACGCGGCATTCTCGTACTGCATTCGTATTTATATACGTGTGCGCGCGCGCGCGCGTGTGTGTGTATGTGTGTGAGGGTATAAGCGATGGCGCCCCGAAGATTTTAGTAGCTGTGTGTAAGGGAAGGATACTTACACTGATACGGGTGTACCTTTGACTTTGTTAGCTATGATAATTGTTCTGACGGATGTGATTCTTATTCTATGTTTTTTTTTTTTTTTTTTTCTCGTTTGACAATTGCCCAACTGCGTATTACAAAGTTTGGCATTTATGAAAATTGTTTCGTCTCATTTTATCGCTACGTTTAGGTATATAGTTTTAAATATATTTTAACAATAATAGCCTGTCTATTAACGCATTGATATTATGTGACGATTTTTTATTGAATATTGTAATTAAAATGACGATATTATTGTGGTTGATAATTTTATAACATAATTTTATCATATAGAATAAACATCTTGTTTTAATCAATGATATGTCATATATTAATATTTGGTTTTATTAATTTTGTTACACGTTTGATTATAAGAAAAAAAAAGTCACACGCAATTAAAAAAATATAAAAATACTTTTTATTTTCCAAACAAGCTATACATAATCTTTAAAATTTTTAAAGAGTGAAATAAAATTAAAGTTCAGGTACTCGAAAATTTCTAAACAAAAGTATTTTTCTTTCTAATCTTATTTTTTTTAATTTTATTTTATTAATGTTTTTATTTTTTTTTTTTTTTTTTTTATAAACGCGTCTGGCCCCAAAGTATGCGCTACGTAACGAGAAGAGATGCGATCTTGTTCTCTCTTTTTCTCTCTCTCTCTTTTTCTCTGGGAACTTAATTACCTGAAATGAGGCGCATCCTTGAACATGGCTCAACGTTAAAAGGAAACGAGGGCGTATCCAGAACACACTCGCGCCCGTTTCTCAAAAATAAAGAGAGAGAGAGAGAGAGAGAGAGAGAGAGAGAGAGAGAGAGAAAGAAAGAAAAAAAGAGAAAGAGAGAAAGAGAGAGGGAGAGAGAGACCCCCGCTGTTTAAGCCGACGCGCTTTTATTATCGAATTATTTTTCAAAGCTCGCACGGGCTTTTGTTCTTTTGCTAAGACATGCTCCGGATATACACTTATCCTTGGTATGTTAATAATAATTACTAGATTTTTTTTTTCGGTATTTACGGATGATCTATTAGTTTCTTAAATAAACCTATCAATTATTGTTTTAATATTGTTGTGATGATTAAAAATAATTTTCATTATTGACAGTCATTTTATAAACCAATTTGATACGAAAACTTTTTAATAATTTGACAAAAAGCAGTATTGAAAATTTTAAATTTAATATTAATTATTTAACGAAGCATTTAAATGCAAAACAATAACATTAAAAAAAAGGGGGGTTCCCATGCTTATTAAAATTTATTTCAAAGATAATCGAAGATCTATCGACCCTGCACAAAAATTTTTTGCGTACTAATATATAAAAAAAAAAAAAAAAAAAGTACACGATTATACACACGGTATAAAAAATACGAATAAAGATAAAACAAAAGCCAAGCGAGGTAAGCGTAAATTTTCAATCGCAAAAGGTTCTCGATAAAATTAGCAGAATGCAAAGTCGCTTACGAGTGGTAAAGCGCGCGAATAAAGAAAGAGAAGAGAGAGCGTCGGTAGCGTATATATATATATATATATATATAGGTACAAGAGCCTAATCGAAGAGGCAATGGTAAATCACGAGCGATTCGAATCGAAGGAGAGCTCACAGCGCCCGAGCGCTCTCTCGGCTTCGCGCGAAAGAAGAGATAAAGAGGAGTCCCGTGCGCGCGCGGCTCTTTCGCGTGGCGGTGCCACGCCATCGTGATTCGAGAGATAAACGCTCTCGAGAGCCGAACCGCGCAAACGCACCTCACTCTCTCCTCTCACTCTCTCTCTCTCTCTTTCTCTCTCTCTGTCTCTGTCTCTCTCACTCATTTGCACCAAACCTTCTACGAGTTTTAAAAGCGCATTCCAACGCTATACGGGGTTAAAGGAGAGAAGCCGGATGAGAAAAAGAAGAAAAAGAGAAAGAGAGAGAGAGAGAGAGAGAGTGAGACTCACCGGGCCGCTAATGCGTTTCCCTAATGAACGTTTTCTTTGTCTCGGTCAAACAGCGCTTCTCCTCGCGCGGACTCACTTCGTAAGATAGTAGAGGAGATGGAGGAGGAGAAAACGCACGGACAAAAGCGCGAGAGACGCGGACTTCTTAACGGACTTTGCCGAGTTGCTACTACTACTACTACTCCTTCTTCTGCTGCTCCTGCTGCTGTGTATGTGTATGTACTTATGTATAAGAAATTTGCGTGTCTCTCTTCTCTTTTACTCCCAAAGATATTGCGCTTTAGTTGACGCACCAACGCGCGCAATTTTTCTTTTTATGTACATATTTAATCGTGAATCATTTCAGAGATTAAATTGCGTTATGCATCAAAAAAAAAGGTACTTGTATAGTTTGATTAATTCAAGCGGTTTATTTACGATTAATATTTAAAAAAAAAAAAAAAAACAACAACTGCCCTTCTAAAAACATTATATTAAAATTAGAATTATTTCTCGGACATAAATTATAATGGGTTTGAAGTTTCCAACGTTGGAGTCCAACGAAATTTTTTAAAAACTGTTTTTATTTAAAATTTATATTTATAATTTTTTTAGCCTTAGTTTTTTATAGCATAACCAAATATTCAAATACGTATAATTAAATATAATTTGTAAATTTTTAACAGCTTTATTTAAATGTGAAAAATTATTTGGTTGTACTCTAACGTTGCAAACTTCAGACCCCATAAATTTTAATATAAAGGAAATCCTAATCAATTCTATTTAATCGCAAGTACGACTAAACGAAAAATTAATCGTTAAATTAATTAAATCAGTTGTAATCGATACACTCACACACGATCCGTAATAAACAACGACTCATTACTTTCGCCGAAGCTCACCGCGACACTTTAAATTCTCTTCGAAAAGAACGCGCGACAAAGCAAAAGAATAACAACGAAAAAGAAGGAGAAGAAAGAAGAGAGATAAAATAAGAAGTATAAGGACTTAAGAAAAATCTACCGGTAAGGATCAGCGTCGTTAAGCGTTATACGCACGCACGCACGTACGCACGCACGCACAAATCGCGGACTCTCTCTCTTACGTGAGATTCCGTAGCGCGTTTTCATAAATATATCCAACGGCGATATGCGCGTTTAATTGGAAAGCTTCTCCTTTCCACGGAAGATAATCTCCCTGACTTATCGGACTACTCCTCCCGTCTGCTTATATATACCTATACTACTTTCCGAGTCGATCTTTCTCTTCTTTTCTTTTCTTTTTTTTTTTTTTTTTTTTTTTCTTTTTTTAACGCTGAATTTAAACTGGCCGTCTAAGCGAGACGACTGGCGCTTCGTTTTCGACGATATATGTAGATCGATTTTTACGCGTAGATATGTACGCGTGTGTGTATGTGCGAGCAGGTGTGAGTTGTTTCTGGAAGAGGCTGGACCTTGACTTTAAAACGACGCGCGCGATTTTATGTGGGATATTGTGTCTTGTAATACCGCGCGGGTGAAACACTCGTGACGTTTGACTGACAGACGGATTAATTTTTTTTTTTTTTTTTTTTTTCTTTTCTTTACTACTTTGCCCTTATACCTTTTTTTTTTATTGTATATTCGTGGGAATTTCGAATCGCGAGCTTCCTCTCTCTTTATCTATTCGTGGTAAATTTTAAGCCACCGAGTTCTATTTATTTTTTTTTTTCTTGGTATACGTAAATGTTAATAGATGTTAAAATTGACACTTTCATTAAATATTTTGTTTTTTTGACTTTTCTTTATCCGTGATATAAAAAGCTATAATTTATATGTATATTATTTTTCTGATATGTCGGATGAAAGATTATAAATGTATAATCGGAGATTCGTTTTTTTCGTACATTTTTTGTTTCATATTTTTTAATTAAACCATTCTGTTAGATCTTATTAAGTATTTATAGAAGTATAAAAAAATTTAAATATTCAATTTTATGTAAAAAGGACAAATATATTGTAAATCCAATTTGGAAATCAATAAAATTTACCTTTACCTCTTTTTTTATTTATCTGTTAAAAATAATTAAATTTT
Source organism: Chalcis sispes (assembly GCA_949987625.1). Lineage (NCBI taxonomy): Eukaryota > Metazoa > Arthropoda > Insecta > Hymenoptera > Chalcididae > Chalcis > Chalcis sispes. Next base: position 54,491,836 of record OX465096.1, read on the forward strand.
GAATGATTTTTAAAATCTTATATAATCGTTATTCAATTCCATGATGCATTTAGCAAAACGAATTAACCGAAAGCATACAAATATTCCTGCAAAAAACTAAAATAAATTCATCGAAATTCGACATAAACGAATATATATTACCCACACATTTATCCAAGTAAAAATAAAAAGTTTCGCGTTCGCCCTTAAACCGCGCAGAAAAGGGGATAAAAGAAGAGAGAAAGAGAAAGAGAGAGAGAGGAATTAAAAGGCGATCGGTCGGGGATCGGTAAAATCATCCAAGCGTACAGCGTTTCGAGCTCGGTAAGTGGTACATGTTGATACGCAAGCGCAAGAGAAAAGAGGAAGGAAAGAGATGGATAAACGACTCGAGCGAGTGTATACGCGTATACACCCACCGGGCAATAAACGGTTAAAGAGCAAAGCATTGTATAAACGAGCCTTGAGACTATCGCCAAAACGCGTTTCTCGGGGGCAAGAGACGAGAGAAAAAAAAAAAAAAAAAGTGAATTATGCAACGCGAGAGATAAAAAAAATAAAGTGAAGCTGTCGAAACGGTAAAATAAGCGGTACGGTCAAAATAAAATATATATCGTAGAATTTGAAAATATGCACACGGGAGACGCGTTAACGAAGAAAAAGGGAACAAGCGAGAGAGATACGTAAAACGAAGGCAAAATCGAGAGGGGAGGAAAAGCTCCGGTAAGCGTAAACGAGTACAAAGGCCGAAGGGAAGATAAAGGGGGCGCGAAACGCAGAGAAAATTAGGCTCTATCCCCGAAACATTTTAACGCATATACGTATAGACGAGTATTAAAATACGTCGATACTGCAAAAACCGAAGGAGGTATAAGCCAATTGGGAAGAGCCGAAGCTAAGCGTGTTTGCACCGTCCGAATCTTTCCGAGGGGTTGGACAACCGTGCGACGGAATCTTTATCTTCTTATTTCTTTTTTTTTTTTTTCATTTTTTCTTTTTTTTTTTGTGGGCGCATGTGTACGTGTAAGGATGAAAAAAAAAAGAAGGAACGTTTTTCATCATTGACGCTGAAATTTTTCGTTCGAGGCGACGTCGGTAATATTTTTATTTACGCGATATCCGTATCGTGATATCTTTTCTTTTTTTTATTGTTGAATCTTGAATTCCATAAATAAGCGTTGTATCGCAGATCATATTTGAGAAAAAAAAAAAAAAAAAAAAAAATGTTAATCGGTTTTAAATGTAGATTAAATTGATTAAAATTATTTAATAATAATTTTTTATTTAATACTATTCTTTGATTGTAATATCTTGGATTTTGAGAATAACATTTGAAAATTTCATTTATAATTGCATTTGCGATAAAACATGTTATTCTTAAATAAATGTACGAATACTCTTTTATAGTTAATAATAATGAAATATACATCCGTACAAAATTAAAAATGTTTATTTTTCAACAACGATACGTAAATAATATTTATCGTTGACCAAAATTATAGACGCATTATACATTACGCTATACAAAAAACAAAAAGCAACAAGCATCTCGAGGAAAGAATAAAGACGAACGCAAGGAATAAACGAAGAGGAAAATGAAAAGCAAGCGGCACATATTTATATGCACATACGTAAACGAACAAAACGACCATCTTTCACTGTACGTATAAGAAAGAAACGGGTGATTCGCGCACTCTTATAACCGTTTGACCGCGACGACTTTTGCTTTGCTGTTCAAAGGGTTCGTTTCCTTGCATATCGTGTATCCTCGTATTAATACGTGTCTACCGCGTTGTATTTATTTACATGTTTAAGCTGAAAAAACTTTTTCAAAAGATAGATTATTAATCGGCGTTTGGAAATTTAACACATCGTTCAATAAGTCCCGAGACTAACAACGAAAACAACATTTTTTTTCAAAAATCATTTTTATTCATCAATATAATCTCCTTTTCGAGTGATACAATCTTTCAAACGCCTTTCCAACATTTCTATACCATGTTTATAGAAGAATTTATCCTTTGCTTCAAAATAGGCTTCAGTTTCGGCAATGACCTCCTCATTCGAGCCAAATTTTTTTCCCTGGAGCATTTTTTTGAGATCAGCAAAGAGCCAGTAGTCGCTGGGGGCTAAATCTGGCGAATACAGGGGGTGGGGAAGCAAATCAAAGCCCGATTCGTTCAATTTTGCCATTGTTTTCATGGGCTTGTGGCATGGTGCATTGGTGCAATCGCGGCACCCACTTGGAAAAAACCTTTTTCATGCTCAATTTTTCATGAAGGATTGTAAATACGCTTCCAGATGATATCTGTGTCATTTCTGCAATCTCACGGACCTTCACTTTGCGATTTTTCATTACAATTTTTAACACTTCACTCACATTTTCCTGTGTAACGGCTTCCAATGGCCTACCCGAACGTTCCGCATCGTTTGTGTCCGTACGACCACGTTTAAACTCAGCATACCAACGACAAATCGTTGGTTTAGATGGAGAGGAGTCCGGGTAATGTTTTTCAAGCCATTGCTGGGCTTCTACGGTGTTTTTACCCATTAAAAAACAATGTTTTATCAACACGCGAAACTCGCTTTTTTCCATTTTTCAAACAAATTACAAAGTGACTTTACTCTAACCTCGATAACTCTGCTGTCTGTGATCCGATCGACGTGAAATTTTTAGACGTTTCATGTAAAGGTTCGCACTCTATGGAAACGTGTCCAGTTTGGTACTACTAGCACCATCTCTGGGTTAGTCTCGGGACTTATTGAACGATGTGTTATATAATTTATTTTGCTGTTGATGCTAAGTGTTGATAAGGTAACAATTTTCATTAAAAATATGTAAAAATAATAATTATTATTGTAAAAAGAAAATATGTGTTTATAAAAAATTTTTATAAATAAAGATTATTAATTTATATATATATATATGTATGTATGTGTATATATATTAATTTCTTGTGATAATTGGCGTTTTAAAAGTTTATAAATTAAAGTTAATAAAATTATTTATTTAATTTACATATTAATATTAAAATATTCGTTTTATATTATCATGAGTAAAATGTTCAATTAAATTTTTATGAATAAATTAATAAAACTTTAAAAACTATTATTATTTAGAAGTTATAACCATCGAGTAATAAATAAATATAATATGACTTAATATTTTTTTTTTTTTTTATGTTTCATATTAATTATTATTTTTTATAACAAGTAAAAAAGCAACTTTAGATACAATTTTAACCGGCAAATTTTGATCAATTTTTAAACCCTTTTTTTATATTTTATCAGTTTTAAATTTCAAAAAGTAATTTTAATTTAACAATATACTCGTAATTACATTTGAATAAATTTTTGATAAAATAAATAAGTATAAGTTTCTATGTTGTGAATTAATTTGATATATTGACTTATTTATATTAATTTTCAAGAATCGAACAGATTGTATTTCAAAATCCCTTAATGAAAGTTTCTCTTTATAAGTGAACGAATTATCATTAAAAATTTATTCTTGCCACATTTAAAAAAAAAACTTTATTCATGAGAATTTGTAAAATTAGTTAAAATATTAATGAGTTATCAATGAATAACAAATGATATGATAATATTTATTTACCACATTAAATAGATAGTTACGATTTCTTAAAATTATAAATATAAAGATGATCTCGCAATAGTAGTGTCATTCTTTTCTTCCGGTTGAAATGATGGGAAAAAATCATTTTTACTTACTTTTAAGTACTAATAATGTGCACAAGTTACAATAAATTTTATCTTAAAACCTTTCAATGCACAAAATATTTTCAGTGCTTGTCTGCCAAATGTACACATTAAAAGTTCTCTAACACAGGTAAAATGAGCGGTTACCGAGTTAATTTCATTTAGTCTAAAACAAATGTTTTCGATATAAGTCAAGTTCGGTAAAAGCAGTCGTTTAATCCAGAAAAAGTTTCCGTGCACGTCATCGAGCCTAGCGACAAAAAATATTATTTATAAAAAATTATTTTTACGATGTCGATAAAGTAATCGTAAATATATTACAATTTTTAAGTCAACAAAGCTGCCGTTTAATATTAGTTTAGTTATAAGCAAGATACTCTATAAAAAAAGTGTTCAATTTACACGATTAGACAATGGATAATTCCAAAGATCGCTAATTCACATAGTTAACCAGTGGATAGTTATAAAGGTCGCTAAACAATGCAGTAATTTTCAATGATAAGTTGACTGACAACTAAATAAGTTTAATCTTAAAACAGAACTCAACTTTTGTTACCCTATTGTTTTATCTAAATACAGTTATTTTATGGTCAAACGATAGATACATCAAAGCTACCCTTGCCGCGTCCCTTCTTACCCAACCTACGATCAGACTTAAAAGGTTGTTACCCGTATAACAGAAGTAGGTAGAGAAGGTGTCATAAACGTTAATTGATTCTCGAGAAAATTTACTACATTTAAACGTATATCTAATCTTAAACGGGCAAATTTCAAACTTATATTTCTTTATCTTTACTAATTGGAGTTTGTCACAAGAATACATTTCCACTTTTATTTGTGACCTGACAATGTCTCACTCTACGGAGTATATGTAACGAATACGAAAAGTTGCGCGATTTTAGGACGATGATCATTAACTTTTACATCTTAGACTATTTCTCAATAACTGTAATTTATAAATATACATATTTTATGTTCATATCGATATATAGCTTAAGACTCGAACTACGTACTTTACGAAAATTAGCCACACATTAGATCACGTGATGTTTACAAAGAAATGGATTTATAATTTTATAGAGTACTGAAAAAGTACTGAACTACTTTTTGTTAAAATTTAGAGCGATTTTATTGCACAAAATTATTTATATCTATAAAAAAAAGTTAAATTCGGGAAGGTTATATCTTAGACATAAATAATTGGCAATACATAGATTTTTTCAATTATTAACTGTTACTCTCTCTTTTTTTTTTTATTTCGTTTTAAAAAAATTAGAATGTTTAATAGGAAAGAAATTTAAGAAAATAAATACAAAGGTATATATACAGTTTAGCCAAATACTATATTGTACAATAAGTTAGGTGTCTAAATAAATCAAGCACCAGCTTTTGGTAATTGGAGGAAATAATAAATTGAGTGCTCGAATGGGGGTAGGTCTTAATCGTTAGCCTGATGACGCCAGGTATTGCATTCTTCATTTCAACTCCTTATTGGTTCACCATTTCGCAAGAGGTGTTACTTAAATTCGTTCGGTACAAGCCAAGTTTAGTCAGTGTAAGAATAGTTCGGTTAGTAGTACTTACACAGTGCAAGACACGTTTCAAGCTTGTATACTCAGTGTAGCGGTAAAAGTATTATTCATCAGAAAGGAGAGAATTTCAATTATTTAAAATATTTTAATACAAAAAATTATTTATACAATATCAGTAATAAAGGTAAATGTGTTGCAAATTTAAAATTGATACAATTATTATTTAACGATAAGTAAAAAAAGAATTTTATATTAAAAATTGAAAAAATATAAAAACTGGTCTTTTTATGGTCACTTATTGTAACTGACTATAATATTAGCACATTATATTTTATATACGTCTTTTTTACATGCACCATTATTATTTTTAGTTAAAACGCGTCACTTGTAATATTTTAAAGTTTGATCTTATATGTTTGAGAAGCAATTTTTCGCACTAGTTTGGAAAAATATCTCGTGTAGCTCGTGTCGCGGTAATTTTCCCATACGCTTTCTTTTGAGAACAAAAAACTCGGTTCATCCATCATATAATTACCATCTTTGTGCACAAGTTACATAAAATTCGATTAATATGTATGAAAAAATATATATTAAGGCGTACTTCTCAGCATTTAAAATATACATTTGCTTAAAAGAAACATAGTTCATTTATTTGAAAAGATAATCGTTATCTATTATCTATTTACATTATCTTTTTTGACAACTGATGAATTATCAATTTAATAAATTATTAAAATATATTAATTATCAATATTTAAATTTCAATACAACTTTGTTTTGAAGAAACATGTGATTGGATGTAAACATTCCCAAGATAATAAAAACTTGTTCAACTTTACGACACATTACTCGCCAAGTTCAACTTTTACAAGTCATCGGCATTTTCAACATACATTTATCATAATGGAAGATATTATTTTCATGGAGCCCGAGCCATTTGATTTTGACATGGATTTTGAGCCGTTAACGCGAACTCGTTCGAACACGTGGCCGTTACCGCGACCAGAGTGTTTTATAGATGGATCATTAATTGATGACACTACGAGAATCGATAAAAATGAACCCAGTAAAATTGATCTTCCAACTGAGCAAAATTTTCCGAGCCAAACGCCTCGGCAAACGTCGATTAAAAAAAAACCTTTGAAAAAAAATGCTTGGGGCTGGTGTAGTTATGAAGAACTAATTTCTCAAGCTATAAACAGTTCCAAAGATCGAAGGCTCACTCTTTCCGATATCTACGATTGGATAGTAAAAAACGTACCTTTTTTTAAAGACAAGGGCAACAGTAATAGTCAAGCGGGTTGGAAAAATGCTATTCGCCATAATTTGTCTCGACGCAATCAATTTGTTCGCATACCGAACAAAGTCACAGGTAGAAGTTGGTGGACGATCGATCCAAATCCAATAAAGTCTGAAAAACCGATGAGAAAAAGAGCTGCAACGATGGATACGGATGAGTGTGCAAGAAAACGCGGTCGACCCAAAAAACCAGTGGTAAAAATAGAAAATGCCCAAATTGAAGTTACGCCCAGTGCTGGTAGCAGTATCAGCGAAGAACTCCATTTTTTAACCAATAACGCAAGGTACGATAGAAATTTCGTCAATCAAAATTCACAGTTGCCGGCCTTTCGTCCACGTGCATCGAGTTGCGCGTCTTCTTTTGGAAAATTAAGTTCAATTCCCGCAGTTCCTAACGAGCAGGAATATTCTTATGTATATAATAATAGTGCCTTACTTGACGACATTGACGAGATCATCAGAAGAGAAGAATTTACGGAAATGAGTGTTATGAACAACGCAATATCAACTGCGTTACACATAAGTAATAATAATGATCCATCCACTTTAGATCAAAATTCGTGGTCACATTTGTGATGAAAAAATTGACTTTAATAATTTTGAATAATCTATAATGTAAATAGTTTAGCTGTATTCTGTGTAGTTTGTATGTGCGTAAATATTACTCTTGTGAAAAAATGTGATAGTGACTACCGAAAATGAGTTTATTATAATAAATGTTTTATGCTTGATTACTCATTATTATTCTTCGCTATCATAATGATATAGATATAATTATAAATGTATCAATATTTATATATTTTCCTACTATTCGTATTACGTAAATAATATATTAGCAGTATTTTATAACTTTGTTTATTTTTAACGAGACTAGAATATTTATTTATGTTTAATCATTTATTTATTTAACATTTATTTAAAATTTTTATAATAAATATATAGACATAATTTAATTTTTAATTATGTTACATTAACCTAAAAAGATAAGATTTTAAATGTATCGATAAGTTGCTTAAAATTTTATGTTGAATTGCACTCTTTAATAATACGTATCAATAAACGAAAAAAAATTTGTCGCTTATCTCTCACAACTGCATACAACGCTTGGCATATAACTGAAAGATACGTGTTCATATTTTTGCAGTATAGAATTTTGCGCAGTATTCTGCGCAATGATTTCGTTTCAATAGTGATACGTAAATTTAGTGGTAAAATTAAATGTATAAATTGAATAAACGCAAATAAAAAGTGTTTTAAAAAATGGGGTTTATTTTCGATAGTTGGTGTTTTGAGTTCTTGATTACTTTATTTAGCGGACTTGCTGCTTTGTATGTTTGTATCGCGAGTGGTCATAATTATTGGAAGAAACGAGGAATTAAATCAGTGCCAGTGTCGAATATTTTCGGTAACATTTCCGAATGCATTTTTGTTAAAAAACCTCTGCGCGTACTTCTTAGAGAGTTGTATTTACAAGGTGAAGGCGAAAAAATGATCGGCTTTTACGCGTTAAACAAGCCGTTCTTAATAGCTCGTGATCCAGAAGTTATTAAGAATATTTTGGTGAAGGATTTTAAATATTTTTCAAATAGATCTGTAAAGTCAGCTCACCGCGACTTTTCGGGAAACGCAAACATTTTCACGCTAAGAAATCCGGCGTGGAAAGTGCTTCGGCAGAGACTTTCACCGGCTTTTACATCCAGTAAAATCAAAAGTATGTTTGATTTGATGTTGGAAACTACTCAAGATTTAGATCGCCATCTTAAATTTCTTGTTAAAAATGGTAATTTTTATTTAAAATTTATAAATATTTTTTATTAAATTCTAACAATAATTTTATTGCATTAAGTATAATCTACTCTCTCATTAAAAATTTTGATAAAAAAAAATTTGAATATAGATGATTGGAACGTCGTAGAAATGAAGGAAGTCTGTGAGAAGTTTACAATCGATGTTATTGGATTGACAATGTTTGGAATGAAATTAAATGCACTCAATGATCCGAATGCTGAATTTCGAAAAGAAGGAAGTAAACATTTTCAAAACAGTTACACAAGACTTTTCAGTATGTTGTCATTGTTCTTCATGCCAAAATTGGCCGAAACGTTGGGTATCCCCTTTTTCCCTCCAGACATACCGACTTTTTTCAATCGTGCGATACCCGAAGCAATGAATGAAAGAATTAAATCTGGCATAAAGCAATACGATATTTTAGACGTTTTCATCGAGATGAAAGAATATTACGAAAATGAAAAGAGCGATCTTTCTTATTGTGAGTTATTTCTACATTTGATAAAATTGCATTTAGCATTATTTTTAGTAACCAAAGCAACTATGTACTGAAAAAATTTGCTTTCAGATTTTCAACTCGATGGATTAATATCAACCGGAATTGTGTTTTTCTTGGGAGGATTCGAGCCGTCCGCCTCTATAATGTATTTTACTTTGTATGAATTAGCTAAGCAACCCGAAATACAAAATGAATTGAGGCGAGAAATTTTAGAGGCGCTCGAGGAAACTGATGGAAAAATCACTTACGATATGGTAAAACGATCGTTTGTAATAAAATAAAATTTAATTTAAAATTAATATGAAAATTAATATTACTCCGTTAATATTTACAGGTAATGTCATTATCTTATTTAGAAATGGTAATCTCTGAGAGCTTAAGAAAGTATCCTCTACTTCATTTCTTGGACAGAGAAGCCGATGAAGATTATCAATTTTCCGGGACGAATATAACCATTGAAAAAGGAACACCGATTATTATTCCGATGACTGGAGTACACATGGATCCAAATTATTATCCTAATCCAGATGTTTTCGATCCAGAAAGATTTTCTCCAGAAAATAGAAAGAAAATACCATCTTTTGCTTATTTGCCGTTTGGTGAAGGTCCAAGAAATTGCATCGGTAATTATAAACGTTATTAATGCGTAAACAAATTGAATTTTCGTATAATAAAACGATTTTTTAAAATCTTTTAAGGAATGCGCGTTGGTCAATTTCAATCAAAAACAGGGCTCATGTATATTCTTTCAAAATATGAATTTTCACCGTGCAAAGAGACGCCAATTCCGTTGGAATACGATTGTTACACAATATTTACAAAGTCTCGATACGACATGAAATTAAATATACGAAGAGTAAACGCTAATTAGTAACATGCGAATTAATTGTATATTAATCATAGTAATTAAAACATGTCGATAGTGAATTAGAAATTAATAATTTTTAATAATATAAAAGAAAATTTTATTATTCGTTATTAAAAAATATTTTACATGAATATAAATGATTTAATATAGTCGATTGATATTAAAAATAAAATAATGGTTTTAATAAATATAATATCGCGAATTCTTTTAAAAGTGGTAGATAACGTTTGAATTTTTAACTTGGATTCGCAAATCGCAATATTAAATAAAATTCTCTCGCATTCTGCATAATAAAATTAAGAATCAAATACTTAAAAAAAAAAATCTTACGGTTCAGAACACATCTCTCGAAAACAGCGTTAAAAATTCAGTGGAAAACTTTTCCTCTCTGAACTTGAACTTCTTTCAACTGCTCAATCTTGCTCTTATTTGTTCAATCCACGTGGTGTATGTGTATACGAAGACAGCGTCGCCAACTTCCGTAGACCTTCGCTAAGAGAAAGAAGAAGTGTGTGTATGTGTGTGAGAGAGGGAGAGAGAGAGAGAGAGGAAAGTAAAGGAGGATTCATTGTATATATAGTTAGTAGGTAGCGCGCGAATTAGAAACAATCGCCAAAGGCAAACTCCCGAAGACGAGGAGGGCAGGTTGTTTAACCAACAGTAACGCGACAGGAGGCGCCAATCACGCGCAAAGACAAACATTAACTCCACGGACCATCGCTGATTGTCGCGAGGAAGAGCCAAGACGGAAAAGATATATATATACATATATATAGAGACAGAGAGAGAGAGAGATACGAGGTTCAACCCGAAGCGCAAGTTACGCTAAACCCGCGTTAAAAATATTAAAGGGTACGTAGACCGGGTAACGCTTCCTGAATACCGAATCTCTAAACCGGTTGCCGATGTTCACTGTTCTCTTGATTTTGTCCTGTAGTGATATATGCTCGAGTAGTGACTTATGTATCCTGAATTTATGACGGTCTCTTTAAAATCGGCGCTTCCTACGAATAAAATTGATCGGCGATTGATTTTCGAAAATAAATGTTTAGTGTTTTATTTATTTGTATTGAATTGTAATCGAATTTTAATTGTCAATTTCAAATAGGAAAAATGATCGATTAAAATTCATTGTATTGTAAATTAATAATTTACAAATAATTGATATATTGTAATAAATGTTTTAAAATTTATATGTATCTTATTTATTTTTTTCTATCAATGCGATAAATCATAATCCATTGTTTTTTTAGACATTTAATATTATGCGTACATTAAATTAACTTAATGCATATTTTTTTAACAATGATTTGTATTTTTTAATAACAAATAAATATTCTATCAAAAGAAACTAATTATAAAAGTCTACATGTACTCAAAAATAACGCGTTTTACGTTTTTTTTTAAATATTATTTATATTAGATTTCACATAGATATACATCATCTAATCTGACTTGCAATAAATTCTATCGGTTCAGCGAAATTTTATACAATAACATTTTTCTCGACAAAATTTGAATTCACCGATAAAAATGAAAGTCAAAGAAAGAGCTTTGATAATTTTAAGATTGTATATTATAATTTATCCTTTCTTTTTAATTTTAATTATTGATATTAAATTGAATAAATTTGAGCTTTAATTTAATGCTTTCACAAAAAAAATAATAATCTTGACATTTATAAAATAGGAAACACTTAACGTGTTCATTTTAGTTTTCGTTGTACAATTTTTGATGAAAAAAAAGAAAGATAAGTTATAGGAAATTTAATAATTTCATGTTCAAAATAGCCCGGAAGTGAAGTAAAAATTGCTCGATCGTTACTTCAATTGTGTGTAACTTCGAGCGCCGAAAATGTGAAAGAAAGAGAGAAATGCTCAAAGCTTTAACGTAAAAGAAGATGAAAATAAAGACGAAGAAGAAGAAGAAGAAGAAGAAGAAGAGGAAGGAAGAGAGCAAAAGGAAGACACGAGCTCTCGCAGAGGTCGAAAAAGGGATGTGCCGGACTCGCGCGCGCGTGTGTGGCTATCGATCACCCCCATCGTATTCCACCACCACCGCCACCACCACCACTGGCATTGCCACCCTCGACGTTCTCCTCGGAAATTCTCTCAACCTCTTTCCCCTTTCTCCTCCACACCCGACTCCCTCGACGTTACACACACCGAATTTACCTAACGTAGACTCTCTCTCTCTCTCTCTCTCTTTCTCTCTTTCTCCTTGCGCCCCCGTAAGCTTTCTCCTTTTCTCTCAACCTTTATCTCTTTTCCATCTATCCGTCTCACTCTTTCTCGACTTTCTCCTTTTTCCGCGCGCGGGGTCCATCTCGATCTCTCTATTTCTCTCTTTCTCTATCTTGCACATCTTATTCGCCGTCTCACCCTCGCGCGTCTCTTTACTCTTTCGTTCTTGCACCCCTTCTCCTTGGCTTTGGTATTTTCCGCGCTTCTCTCTCTCTCTCTCTCTCTCTCGCGTGCGCGCGCTTCTACGTTAACGGGCCGCGCATATATATTCTTGTAGCGCACCGGCGTCTCTTCACTCCCCCCCCCCTTTTTTCTCCACGGAGGCCTATAACGTAGATAGAAAGGGGGTGAAGGTAGAGGGAAGAGCGAGCAAGAGAGTGAGTGAGAGAGAGAGAGAGAAAGCTTGTTACAGACGTGACGGACCCTTCGTATACCTTATATATACGCGAAGATGAGAGACGAGCGCGAGGCAAAAGGGGAGCGATGCTTTTAGAGCTTGGAATATTCACGAGTCGAGACTACTCTCTCGGACAACCTGAACATATCCACGCACTTGACGCGTCGAAGCCCGCTTTACTTATACATATATACATACGTATATAGTTGTGAGCAGAGTCGCTCGAAGAAGACACGACTTCTCTATACGCCACACGACGACGCTACGTCGCGTCGAACAAACTAATCGATTGTTGTAATTTTGAGGATTATAAGTGTCTAAAAAAGAAATGAAAAAAAAAGTCTCTTCGTCTGTAAAGTAATTTTCTATGATTCAATCAATGGAAAATTAATTGAATCTTTATTAAAATAAAATTATAATTAATTATGATCTTTTTATTTAGTAGAATTGATTAAATACTTTTTTAATGGTATAATAAATGTATACATTGTATATAAGAATTTGCCAAAACTTGAAACTTTCTACATATGAAACATTATTATAAAAACTGTTTAATTCATGGGCAATTAGAATTTAAAGTAAACGCATTGTATTAAAAAAATTATAAATTTTCAATCTTTTTTTTAAAACTTTTTCAATTTTAATTATTAATTGGTACATTTCAAAAGTAAACGTTTAACTTTTTTAAAAGGTTTCATTATTGCTGATATTACAGTCTACTCATCAAGTAGCAAAGTTGAGTTTAAATTTTTTTAAAAGTAAATGTAAATATTTAAAACGTCGAACTTGTGGAGATAAACGTGGAGTAGAATTTTTTTTATTTTTTAAGTTTAAAAAAAAAAAAACTTTTTTCTTAAGTGTACAGTCGATATTTTTTTTTTTTTTTTTAACTACTATACTCATCTTCACCATTTTTCCAATCATTTTTATTTCTTATAACCTTGGAACGATCGCAGCCCCATATGACTTTAATTTCAAGACAGCATATTCCTAACATACGAATATTCCTCGTTGATTTCTGAGGAGTTTGAAATCGTAAAAAAAAATAAATAAATAAATAAATAAATAAATAAATAAATAAATAAATAAAGCAATAAACGTATGGAACGCCGCAGCTGTAAGAAGAATACAAGAGAAATAAAGAGGAAAGGAGAGGAAGAGAGAGAGAGAGAGAGAGAAAAGAAAGTTTTGGCGCGATCGGTCATGCAGTAAGGCAAAGTCGTCCGTCAAAGCGTGACCGGTTGATTGCGAGCGCCGTATATTACTACTCCTCCCTTTTCGAGTTTTAAAGCCAGCTCGAGGGCACAGCGTACGGTTAGGTACATACCGTGCACAACCTACTCGGGAAAGCGCGCGGCCACAAGAGCTTTTCGACTTAACTGCGCCTCGTAAACGTATGCGTATATACAATTCTGCGCAAGCAAGCTGCAAAAGCTGGGACGCGTACCGCTGCCATATTTCGCGAACGAGAGACACACCGATATACTACTAGTATACGCTCTAACACGTGTGATGGCCTTCCTTACGCGTCATACCGCAAGTATATGTCTGAATTTTCACTCGTTGCTCGTGTGTAAATACAGACCGCAACGAGGGACTTCCCGCGGTCACGAGGACGGGGCACATGTCCTCGCTCAATGCTCGTACGTTTTGAATATCTATATAAGTATTAACTTTAGGTTTCGCGAGAGACTTATTTTTCCGACGATTGCCGATGATCTTGGCTCTTCAAATTTTACTTACTCTCGGAAATTTTATGTCACTTACATGGATGTTACTATATCTAGCCCACGTGTGCGTTACATTTACACAATTATTATTGACTTTTGTATTATTGTTATTATTGAATTTATTATTGACATTAAAAACAAGAAAAAAATTAATTATTTAAATATTACGTCGATAAATTTTTTTTAAATTCATTATCAAATGTTAATTCTTAATAAAGTAATTTATATGCTATGAATACATATATTACTGTAATTCAAAATTATCATTAAAAATTTTTAAAATTATAAATAAGTAAAAGAAAATATGAATGAGAATTTTTTTTTTTTTTTTTTTTTTTTTTTATTCAAAATGAAATAGGATTTAAAAATATATAATTTTAATATAAAAAATTTTAACATTTTCAAGTAAGATTTTCGTAACTTGAAGACTCCTAAATAAATTTAATGAGTAAGAACTTTTTATGCATAAAAGACTTTTAGGTACTACTTTGACTTTAATTAAAAAAATTTAATATCGAATTACTCTGTCTCCCTCTCTCTTCATATCTGCAACACATAAATAATTAAAAGAATTTTTCGCATTTAAAAGATAATTTAATGTTTTTAATGTCTCTCATTTTTTTAATCATTAGTTTTATCGATTAATGCTTTCTATAATCAAAAAATTTTGAATAATTTTGAATAATTTTGATTTTTTAATTAAAATTTGTGAAAAGGCACAATTAATTATTTAATTTTATACTTAAAAAATAGTTTTACAAATTTTCTAAACATTTTATAAAATTATAATAATTTCTTCAGATTGTGCAACACCGTTAAAATGACTCAGAATTACATGAGTTTTTTTTTTTTATTTAAAATATTATTATTTTTCATTAATATTACTATCTAGTTCTTTCTAGGTTTGCAGTTTTCCAAGTCGACATAATTTCATAGAAATTATTGCTTTTATATTTTTAATCGTTGAATTTATGAGAAAGAAATATACGCATCGTTAATATTTTATTTGCAAATATATAATTTATGTAAAGAATTAAACTATTAATTATTTTTATTTTTATTTCTTTCTTTAATAAATATATTAAACAAATATTAAGCACAATTTTATAGTACCATAAGGTATAATTTTGTGGCATTCCCAAAAGTACCCATCGAACAAAAGCACCAACTCGAAATTGTTTAACGGTAAATCCACTGTAAATTGAAAAAAAAAAAAAAAACAAAAAAAGAGAGATAGAAAGAGAGAAAGAGAGAGAGAGAGAGAGAGAGAGAGAGAGAGAGAGAGAGAGAGAGCGAAAAAGAAGAAGAATAAGAAAAAAAAGAAAAATGAAAGTTCTCAAGATTTACAAGGGAGGATTTTTATCTCGAGAATAAGTAGTCGTATTCGACAATGAAAGAGAAAGAGAGATGGAGAATTTTCCGAGGTTGCCGCCCGCTGTGTGTACAACGCGCGCGCGTCCTTTGCTCGGAAGTGAACAATAGAGGCCGCAGAGTGAGCGACGCTGTGCAATCGGTCGGGCCAATCGCTGACGGTTTTACAGTCTTCAAAATCTACGTCACTTCTGTACATGTAGCTATATATATATATATAGCTACATGAATTCTGTATAAATGTAAGTTCACCGTATCTCGCCTGCATATATATATATATATATATATATATATACATATATACGTGGAGCGGGAAAACGCCGCACGATTTTTCTCGGTACGCGCGCAAAGTATCTGGATGCTGGAAAAAGAGATAGAGAGATAGAGATGAGTAAAACATCGCGAATTACGAAATACGCCACGTACATGTGGTTGTGTATACTAATACGTACGCGTATACGCTTACATTTGTCACGAAAATTACTCTTTTGTTTGAAAGTTTGAAGCACGAGTTTGCTCGAGTTTATTTTTCTCTTTGTGCATCATTGTGTATACACAAGTTTCCTTTAATGCGATGCTTTTTAAAAATAAATAATCAGTCGTTTGGAAAGTTTTGTCGGTCGAATCGTCGCGGCGTTTTAAACTCACGCGCGCATAAGACGTATACATATTCGCCGAATAAAATTTGCGTAAAGTATCGATACCCGCCATTGTCGACGATTAACTCCAACGTTCCAAGGAAATGTTTAGTTAAACGTAGATTTCCGACTAGTATTAAAGTTACCTTCGTTACCTATCTAAACGAAAACAAACAAAAACCAATGGCAAACATTCGTATATAGGAATGGATAAAGTTTATAAATAGTAAAACAGTTTTCATTAAATATTGCATGCGGATAAAATACACAGACCATTAAATGAATATAAATGATACTTTAAATACTAATTTTCAAATTTCCATAATTCAAAAGCATCCTATATTATTTGCATTTCAATTTATAATTTTGTATGAAGCATTCAAATTTCAATTATGCGGGAAATAATTTAGCCAAAAGTTTTATCCTTGTTTTTAATCTTTTTTGTATCATAAATTTTATACAAGTTTTTAAGAACAAATACTATTCATTTTATAATTTTTTAAAATTATATTGTTTTGTGTTAATATTTTATAAAGATACATACATAATTAAGTATTTATATAATTTAATCAATACGTTTAACTCAAACGATTTAGATTTAATAATTCGTAATTACATTATGAATTTAATGCAATTTTTTATAAAAATATATTAAATTAGTCTTCTTTTTGATTTTCTTACACATTCAAATAAAAAAAAAAAAAAAAAAAAAAAATATCGTGTCCATAAAATTTACGCGCGATATAGCGTAAATATAAAAAGAAAAAAGAAAGAAATCGCAAAGAAGGAAAATTTTTGAAAGTGGAGTAGCTAGCGGAAGAACGAAAAAAAAGGAGCGTCACGACGGTCGAGCTTAAGCGCGTACATATATGTGTGTTGCGAAGTATACGCGTAAACAAATCCTCGGTTTTCGAGGTCCCCATGGGACCAACGACAGCGGCATAATCCGCCCCTGCGTAAACGCGTACACGCACATAAGCACACACACACACACACACACACACACACACACACAACTCCTCGGGCTATCTTTCCGGACCCTTCAAGATATATATATATATATATAACAAAGGTTGGATATAGATACTCGCGATTCGCGACGCGCCGGGAATCGCATGAATAATTTCCCTCCCTTACTATCTTCTCCTCCCCCCGCCCTCCTCCTTTTTCCATCCTTGGCTACCTCCTTCAAATTTACGGAGAGGGAGAGAGAGAAAGAGAATATGCCTAACTCTTAGTCGCGCAGGCGCGCTCGTTTCATGTTTACCGAAAAAAAAAGGAGAGCTGAGGGATGAAAAAAAAATAAATTCTGATGTCTATGTCGAAAGAGTCGGGAGAGGGAAAGTGGAATCAGTCTCTGATGCAAGAGCGAGAAATTCTTTAATAACATAAAAAGAAAGAGAGAGAAACAGACAGAGAGATTTAGGAGACATTAAAGAGCACAATTTTTAAAAATATTTTCTTGCGATAATTTTGACGTTCGTAAAATCGTTTGCCTTTATTAAAATTGTCATTTTTATGTTGAATTACAAATAAACAGTTTCTTTTTTATCGTTTTTTTTTTATCTTTTTAAATACGACAATTGTCATCAAACAAAGTGTATTTTTTCTTCTTAAACAGAATTAAATTTTAAAATAATAATTTAAGATAGACAAAGTTTTGCTTTATTATTAATATTTAAAAAAATTATAATTGATAAAGAAAATCTGTCATTGTGAAAACTTAATACAGTTAATATAATAATACAATATATTGATATAAATTTTATATATTATATAACTTTCGAAAACTATTTTTATTACTTTTAAAGTTATACTATTAAATCATCTAAAACTTTTTGCATAAAATGCGAGAATTTTTGAATTTTTAACATAAGCATTTTACATTGGTACAGGCAGCGTTTATATATAGTTATTATTTATTCTTTTAGTCATATATTCACATAAGCACATGTATTTATATTTATATTTTATTCGCAAAATAAATGTATGCAACAATTAAGCGGCAAAATTTTCAACAATAAACAAAAGTAAAAGACAACATTTTAATTTCAAATCACTTTTAATTTTGTTGAATAAATTTTCGTATTTTAATTTCAACATCGGAACGTTGAACGAAACTTGCAATTTTCATTAGCACAAAAAAGAAAAAAAAAAAAAAAAAAAACAGAATGGTAAAGAAACTAAAAGATAATATGCAGAATTTTAATTCGAAACGTGAAGCAAGCGCGTTTATTTCCTTTTTACGCTCTTTATATAATACGAGAAAAAGAGAGAGAGAGAGAGAGAGAGAGAGAAATATAGAGATAGAGAGACGGCGGATCGCGTAAATATTTACAATCGCGCGGAGGGAGGCAAATTAAATGCAATGAGTCGGAAGGCCATCAATTCGTAAAGAGCAATCGAGAGAGCGAGCGAGGAATCGCATATTTCTCCTCCTTCTCCTCCTTCTCCTTCTCACGGAGCATAATCGCCTTGGAATTTAATCTGGCGTGGTTCCTCTCCGTGGAGTGCATAGTTTATTCGCCGCGAAGCACGCGGAGACCTCCGAGCTTCTCTTTCCTATTCTCCCTCCCTTTCTATCTCTATCTCTTTCTTTTTCTCTTTCCCTTTCTCTCTCTCTCTCTCTCTCTCTCTTTCTCATCGATTTCAAGGTATATAGAGATTTGCTTTCCCCATAGGGCACAATGACGACGGAGCTGTAACGGCGTTGGTATTCTCTCTCTCTCTCTCTCTCTCTCTCCTCGGTAATAATGCTCGCGTAGTGGTTTATAGTATAGTCGTCGTCTCATTGATTGGTTCACGCGGATGGATGTATATACGTATATATATATACACACACACATACACATATATATGTAGAATAGAACGAAACGATCGCTCGCTCGATTCGTTACGATGTCATCCTTTTCGCTTCTGTGTATGCCTTGCGTGTATTCGCCTTTAGCGCATATGTGCTCGATAGACCATAGCATGTACGTGTGTGCGACCATTTTATCCGCTTTGATGCATTGCTGAGCAGTAAGACTTTGAAGTGCCTTCTCTTTGATTATAATCCTAATCGCCCGTGTGACTTGTACGCCGAGCATAAATGTCTATTGGATATTTATACATTATCAAATTGCCTTAGAGGAGATGGATTTTTGAATTTTTAAGTAAACGATGTTATCTGTATTTTATTTTTATAATTATTTATTTTTAATACGTGTAACAGCATTATATATAAAATTGATCTTGATTTTTGAAATATCAAAAGGTATTACGATATGCATTATTTGATATTTTAATTTATTTCGTATAATCATAAAGCGCAGATTTAAAATATTTTTTTTATTAAACCATTTGACATAAGTTCAATTTTCACAAATAAATTGTTTTCTATTTTAAATATTATTAAAGATACTTATAAATAACCTTTTTTTTTTTTTAAGAAAATTTGCAATAAGACATTAAAATACAAAAAAATAATTAAAATATTTTTATTATACAATAAAACATATTCTAATTAGATTATAGAATATATTTAACGTTTTATAGTTATTCAAATTTAATTTATTTTGGATAAGATTTTTTAAACAAATAACTAAATAAAAATAAACAAAAAAGAAATCGAGAAATTTAATTTAATTTTTGGGTATTACGATAAAAACAATTTCACTTATTACCTCTCTTGTTGTCTCTCGGGGTAATCAATTTCCCTTTCCGTATCGTACTCGAAATCCTCATTTTGGTATAACGTAATAATTTTTTTGTCCGTGTACAAATTGCTCCGGTGGAACATTAAAAAGAAAGAGAGAGAAAAGAAATAAGCAGCCATCTTACAAGAGAGAAAGAGTAAGAGAGAGAGAGAGAGAGAAAAGAAATAAGCAGCCATCTTACAAAAGAGAAAGAGAAACAGATTCTCGTCACCCACTTCTTCTTTTTTCTTTCATTCCCCTTTGAAGGGGAAGCCTTTAAAAGATACTTTCGTCGAGGAAATCACTCGCGGCTAAAAAGGCCAACGACAGCTTCAGTTATTCTCTCTTTCTCTCTCTCTCTCTCTCTCTCTCTCTCTCTCTGTCCTTCTTTCTCATTCTCTTTCGTAGTACCTGTGTTTGTACGGCAAAGGCGCGAACACCGGTTTGTTTATACACACGCGATATATATACACCGAAATTGCAGAAACACGCGAATGCGCGTGGAGAGAAAAAGTAGAGAGAGAGAGAGAGAGAGAGAGAGAGAAAAAAATTAGTGAACCAAGTCTGATGAGCTTTCTTGGTTTTCTTGCTCGATTTTTGGTAATTACAACCGAAGACCGGTCGACGTCTTCTCCTACGCTCGCGCGACGTGGAGGTGCTGGTAGAGACAGGGCTTTAAGCTCATTTATGCGAAAAAGAAGGATGTATACTCGGCCTAAAAATCACTTGGCAAATAGCAGAAGCGTAAGAGAGCGAAAGAGAATTTTGTTCGCTCGTTTCACCTTTTATCGAGTCAGACTGAGCGCTTATCTACATACACACGAACTCACACATACTCAGCATTCTCTCATTATTTCACCGATCGCTGCAAATTCGCTTTTTTTTCTCTCTTCTTCCATCCTTCTCTCTCTTTCTCTTACTATCCTTTGGTCGCTTCACATTTCTCGACGGCGCCTGGCGGCTCTTTCATCTGCGCTGGAGTATGTGTCGACGCGCACGCGCGCGGCTCGTGTGCATCCCGTGTAATTGAATAGAATGACCTTTTTTTTATTTTTCTCCCCTTTTTTTTTAGTTAATTTTTTTTTTTTTTTTTTTAAATACACTTTGCGTACTAGTAACTCTCGTTCTCGATCTCTCTCTCTCTCTCTCTCTCTCTCTCTCTTTCTTTCTTTCTATCTCTTCCTCGGGGAGGAAATTGAATATCGAGAAATTACGGAAGATAGACGAGGCGGACCTTTAAATGCACAATAAAAGGAGCTTTGGCACCGAAGGCTTCTTTTTCTTCTTGCTCCTCTTCTTTTTCTTTCTCTGCGCTTCTCTCGTTTCTTTTTTTTTTCCTCTCCCTTCTTTCGAGGTAAGTGCTGCTTTCGAGGCGAGGCATTTTCTCTTTTAATGAAGTTGTAAGAATTTCTTCTACCTGTATGAAGCTTTTATTAGTGGCATAATTTTGTATTCACGGAAAAAATGGTAAATTTCTTCTTAATTTGTTTTTTTCCCTTTTTTTTATTTTTTTTTATTTTTTTTATTTTTATTCAACCTTTAATGAAAATTCAGATAGAAAATATATTAATTTCGAGGTATGCTGCTTACCAAAGATATTTGTAAAATAATTTCGCAATGCTTCTGCAAAATAATCTTTATTAATCTTGTCTATATAATATTCATGTAATGAAGGTCTAATATATCTCCTCGAACGTTTAAAAATTCTCGGGGAATACGTGATCTTTTACATGCGCAAAATTCATTCGTCGTTGGAGAATATCTATGTATCTAAAATTAATTTTACATACAATATTGTAGTTTTAAAACTTTTTACGAAGTACGAAATTTATTCGATAAAATTATTTACTAATATTTGGCGAATCTTTTTTTTTTTTTTTTTTTTTTTTTTTTCTTTTTTAAATTTAATATCACATCACAATTAGTAATCTTACTAAAAAGAGAAGTGTAAATAACTTATTTTTTATCCTAAATTCATTGTTACTTTCAAAGCAATTTTCATCCTCGACTCGAGGCTACTGTCGATAAATACTATTGTCCAAATTATGAAACATTAATTGTTCGTCTATCCAAGATCGAGCGTACGGAACACTGGAATAAACGGCAGGTAAGTCGCTGCCGCATCCGATGCCCCAAGACACGATGCCAACTTGAACGAATCTCTTCGAATCCCTTTTGAGCGGACATATCAATGGACTACCGCCGTCGCCCTGTAATACGTAAAAATAATTTAATGCTTTAAATTATCGCGATTAAAATTTATGTATAAATACCTTGCAAGTGTCTTCGCCCTCGACGCCACCGGCGCAGATGAAGCTTTCGTCGAGCTTGAATTTTTTACCCAATCGCGTGCGTCGCAATGCGTTCTGACAGATCAGCGAATGTACTATGGACAGATCGACGCTTCTAAGAATTTTCTGATGCTCGGCGTCCGCGTCTACGTAATAATTTTAATTTCAATAAATTATTATCATTTCAATAAACGGTATTTCAACGAAACGATAACTTTAGCTCACCGAAGCCGTTTTTTCCCCAACCGGTTGCCGTACACTTTAAAAGATCGTAATCTACGACGTTAGATTCGGAAAGACATACAACGTTTACGTTCTCCATAATCCGTACTGGACTGGTCAATATAAGAAGAGCGACGTCGTTACGTAACGATCTAGGATTGTAATTTTCGTGTACGACGATTGCTTCGACTCCGCGATCTTGATGGGGGTATATTTCGCTGGTCGATTGAGTGTCCCATTCGCCGGCGCGGATTTTCAGTTTGGATGCGATTTTTCTGCGATATCGTCGATAAAAATTAAAAATAAATAAATAATCAATTCAATGGATAAAAAAAAATAAACATTACACATACCCGTCGACGCAATGTGCCGCGGTTAGTACAACCTTCGGATTAATCAGAGTCCCGCCACATTGATAGGTATCCAATTTGTCAACATTACGCAGGAGTACGGCAATCATCCAGGGAAATTTACCGAATTTCGTTACGCCGTTGGTTCGGCTCATTATTTTGAGATCGACGTCTTCGATGCTGTAAGTGCCGCAGTCCTTTTTATTTTTCGATGAGAATGTGGAGGGAAGGACATTGTGCACATTGTCGTTTGATAATTTAACAACTTTTGGTGGCTCGCAGCAGATTTCTAATACGTCCTCGCACATGTTAATAGCTCTGAATGATCGATTAAATTTATTAATGTCAAGGAAATAATATATATACATATCAAAACTGTTTTGTTTGTCGAATATTTTAATTTAAAATATTATAAAACAGATAAAAATAATGTAACTTACGATTGATCCATTTTAATAATTTTTCTAAAGTTGGATCGCGTGTCAATAAGACCAGAGCCATCGACTATTTCCGTCCCGTTTTCACAGAGTAAAAAAGGTACGCACTCGCACTTTGTTAAAGGAGATATTTCATTGATTGTATTATATTGAATTGGCTTGGTAAGATACGAGTTAACAATCGTTAATAAAAGTAACAATTGAAAGGTTAACGTCATATTTTTTTTATAAAATTATCCGGGTTGCACAATTTCAGGAATAAAAATGAAAAGATTTGACTTTTAAAAACTTTCTATGGCACACACTTGTTGCATTTCCGGGAGTTAAACTGTCCTACGACGGTACGTTTACGTCGCGACTAGCTTTAAAATTAGAAAAAAAAAGTTTAAAATTTATGCCAAGTTTAAGATAAATTTAAAGAAAGAATTATTTTTAAGCTAATCAAGATCGTTACAACGCCGAGTTATTTTATCTCTGGTGATTTGAAGAATTTATAAAAGAATGATTATATCTTTATAAATATATATATATATATATAAGTAAAAAAGGGTATAAAAAGAAAATCTTATCGACGGAAATACTACAATAGAATAAACAAATGTTAAAAGACGAGTGAAAAATAAATTTTATTACTCGAGTGCAATCAAGCCCAAAAGAAGAAATTAATATTTTATTTTTAAATAAGTGTTTACTGTAACTTAGAAAATTTAAGTTTTCGATTAAAGCTTTTTTTATTTTTGATGAAAGTTTTATTGATGTAAAATATTGTTTTAATGGATAACCCTATGATTATTTCGTTTTTTTACATAAATTATTGTTAAATTTAAAAGTATACACAATATACTCATTTTATTAATTGTAAATAAAATGTTTTACATACGGTAAGTATATTGCTGCTTGATATAAATTAAAAAATAACTATTGATATCACATCACTTTACGTATTTTTTATATTATTTCTTTTGCTGATGAAAAAACAAATAAATAAATAATATTTTTCTTCCATCTTTCTCGCAACCTATATACATACATAATTATTAATTTCAAGCGGATGCACTTAAAAATATCATCCGAGCGAAAGAAAGAGAGAGAGAGAGAGAGAGAGAGAGAGAGTGCAAGCGTAGCGATTTTTACCGGTGTGCAACGTCACCTAAACTCGACGTAAAAGCTTTCACGAGAAAGTAAGGAAGAGAGATAGGTAGAGAGAAGATCCATCGTCGGGCAAAGAGCCGCTATCTATGCAACGAATCTCGAACCGGTCGCAACAGATTCATTAGTCCGGGAGCTTCATTAGCCCTCAAGCGGCCGTAGTGCGCTTGCGCGAAGGAGCCCTCCTCTCGCTCGTTTTTACTCGTCGCTCTCGGTATATATATATATATATATTTATGTACATACAGGCCTCGAGGAGGAAAGCCATGCAGGATATACCGGGACGATAATCTCTGTGGCAGGCCGCGAGCTGCGCTTTCGAGCCAGGGTGAACTTCTCATCCTCTCCTCGGATCGAAAGAGTAAAAGAAAGAGGGAAAGTGCAAATACCACCGTGCGATGAGAGAGAAAAAATAGAGAGTGAAAGAGAGAGAAAATTGTGTCGGTATATACTTAGGCGCTTTGAAACAACGGGGAGGAAAGGAATAAGCGATATCTTTTTATTTTAAGGGTTACGGAGTATAATGTACGTGCCACGACCTAGAAAAGGCGTGAATAAAAAAAAAAAAAAAAAAAAAGAGGCGCGCGAAATTCTTCAAGCCTTTTTTTTTTTATTTTTACTTTCGCGAACGTGTGAAATTTTCGAACGAGCTCGTTGTTGACGAGTGAATTTTTTCTTCGTCAAAGTATTACTCGCATATAAAACGAGCTTGGAGCTTGTTTTAGTTTATCGTTTAAAAAATTATTTTAACGATTTTAATTTAAAACAAAACAAAAACAAAAAAAAAAAAAAAAAAAATAAATAAATAAAAAAAATAAAATAAAATAAAAAATGGACCTCTTTTGAAAAACAAATCCCATCTTATTACAGATTTTATATTCAATCATTAACTAGCTTTGTTTATTCGATATTGAACTACTAAATGCGCACTAAATACTTTATGGTCGAATAATAATATTTCGCAAAAGAAAAAAAAGTATATCACAAAAAAGATAAAATTTTCTTAAACTCGGTAATAAAATATTAAACATTTAGAGAAACAAGGAAGATTAAAGTGCGGGATAATAAATTTGAAAAAAAAAAAAAAAAGTATATCGCAACCATAAGACAAGGTGATAAAACGAAATAGAACGAGATTTAGTATAAGAGCGCAAGAAAAGTGTGTGTATATATGTATATAGAGAAGGACTCGAAAGTTGTAAATACCTCAACTCAATGTTTCAAGATCCTGTCATTGTTCGGAAAGAGACGACGGGGGGTTTCTTCGTTCTTAATGACTTACGACCCCTTGCCGCAACTACATATACACATACACAGACACACACACACACACATACACACAGAAAAGCTGTACGTCGCTCCCACAGGAACTCGAGAGTATCTTAGCTCTCTATCTACTTTGATGGAAATCGGCTTGAATCGCTCCGCTCGCTCTTCTTCCACTTCTGGCTGAGATTTATGAGCCAAATGTCGATTAATTTTTCAAAGCTGTACGCATAGACGTATTTGTATGTCTGTGTGAACGTGCGCGCGCACGTGGGTACATGGAACGCGTGGATTCCGAGAAACCTGCAAATTGCCTTTCTTAATTCCTTCAATTTGTGTTAATAAGGAAAAATTTTGAAAAACCGATATTATTTTAATAACCGATACGATGCGTTTGCTTCGTTCTTAACAATTGCTTTGAAAATTTTGTCGTATTTATGCCAATATTTAAATACAAAAATTTTTAATTGTAATTCATATAAAAAAAAAAATTAAATAAATTTTTTCTTCGCATAGATTAACACGATGAAATTACAAAATTGTTGAAAAATAAAGAAATGTGTCATATAAAATTTTTAGAACAACTGAAATAACAATTCTTAAAGTGCTTAATAATAAATTTAATTAAATAAACATTTAAATACCTAAATAGTAAAATAAATGCAACGAAATTCTATTTAAAAAGACTTTACTTTGATAAGAATCTCTTAAGGTATTAGTAAGCGTATATTTTTACTTTGAAAAAGCCACAAAGGGATAAACCGCCTGGCGGTTAAATAAATGTTATTTTATTTTATTTTTTTTTTTTTTTTTTTTTTTTTTTTTTTTTTTACAATTATAAATTATCAATTTAATATCGTTAGTTATATTTTTACCAAGAGGAGTCTATGTAATTTTATACTTTAAATTAAAATAAAACAATAAATTTATTTCATTATAATTTTATCAACTATTAGGTAAATTTTCAACTGATTTTTTTTTTTTTTTTTTTTTTTTTATGAAAAACCTGTTCATTTATGACGTCTAAAATTAAAATTAAGATTATTTAATGTTATTATGAACGATAAATAATAACAAAAATAAAAAATAAATATTTACAACGAAATTTAAACTAAAAATACGTGTGCAAATTAAAAGGCAATGCTTATAATAAATACACTTAAAAACATACGACGAAAGCACAAATCGCTATCGGCCTAACTAAACCAAAGCTAATCGTATCATCGTATTCCGACAAAGTTCAATTTGTCGCTCTTACTCTCTCTCTCTCTCTCTCTCTCTGTCTATCTCTCTGACTCACCTTCACATTCGCACTTGAAAATTTCACAGGTAACCACAGGGGGTCTCAGCGGTGCTTAAGCACCGGAATTTAAAATCATCCGACGCACGTGCTTCTTCATATATACCTATACATACGTGTATATATATATATATATATGTGTATACACACACACACACACGTGGAATAACCTTCTGAAATTTTTATTGGTTTAACGCGTCGCGTTTATTGACTGTATGCATATATATATATATATATATATATATATATATACGCACGCGTGTCGTGGGAGCTTCGACTTTACTTGTGGAGGGTTATTATATATGTATGTATATATATATATATATCCGTTGGAACTTGTGCGCGTAAACGACGTAGACGAGGACGTGTTTTTAATCGATTCTCGCTCATTTACGAAGAGGCACGCGCTCGTTCGCTTATTTTCGCCGAATCTTCGAAATTATTTGGGCCTGTACACGATTGTTTTGCATATTTATGAGCTTGTAAGAGATTTTTCTTCCTCGTTCTTTCGGAATGTAGATATAGTTGAACGTGTATACACGCATACGTGAGTTTATTCGGATAGACTGTGTGTATGTCCTTTATTGTATTTACTGTATGAATAACTAACGCCAAACGTGAATTTCGTAATTTTTATTTTTTAATAAACTGCTGACATTGTTTAACCTTGAGATTTAAACAATATTTTTTTCCTTCTATATGGGAACAAGATTTGTACTTGAAAAAAAAAAAAATAAAAAAAAATAAAAAATTTAAGATTTTACTAAACGATTAAAAAAAAAAAAATCTTAAAAAAAAAAAAAAGAAAATAAAGGAAAAAAAAGAAGAGGCAAGTTAATAAAACAAGTTTAAAGCGTATACTCCGCTTTAAGCTCGAAATTATAAAGATTCTCATATAGTTATTCGGAGTCGCGCGCCAAGCCGGTGTGTCTATTTGTGTATTTTGTCTGATGGGGAATACGGCCCGAGGATTATAGGACACCGCGTGAATCGTAACAACTCCCGACCCGGAAAAGAATGCGTCTTAAGACGATTTACTGCTTCTTTTTCTTCATTCATCTTTATAAGATGAAGTTCTTGTAGACGAGCTTTTTTTCTCTCTTTTTCTCTTTCCTTTTTCTTTCTTTCTTTCTTTCTTTTTTTTATTTTTTTATTTTTTTATTTTTACTCTCGCTCGTGATATCGACTTTTTATACTCGGTGGAGAGAAATCTTTTGAAAACGTATTGGTTGAAATTTTAATCTTTTGTTTGTGTACGTAATTTTATTTCTTTGTTTCTTTGAAACGTTCGTTTTATTCAAAAATTTATAGATGTATTAGAATTTAAATTTTAAAAAGACGCTTTGTGAAAAAAAAAATTAAGTAAAAATTTATATTTAAACACATACGTCGAGAAAAATTATTCGCACGAATCATTATTTGGATTAAACTATTAATATTTTAATGTAAAAATTTTGTAATAATTTATGAAACTCTTTGTTTTTAATAAATAATTGGATATAATTTTTAAGATATAATTTGTAATTCACATTTAAGACATTTATTTAAGCTAACACATTTTTACGCATTAACTCACTAAAATAAAATTAACGACTATTGCAGTAAAAACAACAATCATACTTAAGAAATCAAATAGCAACGGGAACAAATTTAAAGTAAAGATTATTTTCCACTTTCAAGATAATCTTTTAAATACCATAAAACCGTTAATCAGTTTGAGAAAAGTAATACAAATTTCCTTCAAATTTAATAACCTGTACAATCCAGATCGTACACTCACTGACACACGCACACACACACACACACACACTTATGCATAATCTTCTCTTTTCTTCACTTTCAATCGAGCGATGAAATTCCCACTAACGCGTCACACTTACCGAAACGCGCGCGCCTTATATACGAGATTTCGCGTAATCGAAAGCTCATATATATATATATATAACGTAATCGCGTGCGCGGCATTCGAATGCAGATTCCTTATACGTATAAGAAGGGATAACGACGAAGACGAAGAAAAGTATTGTCATCGTAAATATTCTTTTCTTCCCTCGTATTTCGTTCTCCCTTTCTCGTCTATTGGCGCACCGTAAGAATAAGACGTAAATCATTTTGTTTTCGCTTTTCAAATGAGAAGAAAGAAAGAGAGCGAGAAAGAGAGAGAGAGAGAGAGAGAGCGAGAGAGAGAAGTGCGACTGCTTCGCGTATTTTTAACCTTTTGCCGCACGTCGCCTCGAGCACGTACGACCAGGTGAAAGAGCAGTCGACGATAACGACAATGCCGCGTTAAATTTGATTTGCGGTAATATCTGTATCTCAACTTATTAAACTTTGTACTTTTATAATTTTTTTTTTTTTTTTTTTTTTTTTTTTTTTCGATCGAACGAATATGTTTTTTTTTTTTTTTTTTTTTAAATGACATGTTCGTTAATATTCTTTTCTTTTTGTTTTTGATGGTTCTGAAAGATTGAATGAATAATGTATCGTGTAATAACGCAACAGATTTATCGTATTAAAAAAAGTTATCGAATGCATTTTCATTATTATTTTTTAAATAATTGTGCATTTTTATATAAACTTGATAACTTAGTGCTTATAAACATTGGTTTTAAACATATTTGTTTCAATCATTGTTTGTATATACTATAAGGTTTATGTGATTCCAAGAAATCACAAATTGTTTGAGAGAAATGAAAATCTTCGATGAAAATCTTTCGATCATTCCTAATGTACAGTTGAGGATACCGAGAACCCAAGACCAATTAAACCAAATTTCGCGAAGTTTATTAATTGAAATTTTATTTTATTTAGTAAACTCTGAAGGATTTGAAAATCATAAGAATCGAATAACGTTAATAATAGTGCCGTAATTTTAATTTTAAGTTTGATTTTGATACAATTCCAAGTTTCATGCTAAGCCGTCGGTTTTACATTAAACGTGTATGAATAGGATATGGCAACCATTAATATTGAAAATTCTAAGGTAACGGTTAAATATTTATAATTATAACATTTATTAATTGCTTGAAAATCATAATATTTCGATAATGATGATACAGTCAAATACATAATGTATAAAATTAAATGACTAAACAATCGCAATTATCAGTTATAAATTATATTATTTTTCACTGTAAGTCCGCACAGGCTGGACGGCACTTAAAATTAATGGGTCACATTGGCTTCGACAGTCTCCCCGAACAATTAGTCAGTAAATCGATAAAAAATGGATTTATATTCAATATAATTTGCATTGGTAAGATAAATATCTCAACGGACGTATTTTATTAAATCAACGTACATCGATAAAATAATCGTAAATTGTTCGGCATAAATTTATGAAATTAAAATACAGGCGAAACCGGTATCGGTAAGTCAACTCTCATGGATTCATTGTTCAACGCGTGCTTCGAGTCGCATCCAAGCTCGCACGTTTTAAAAGGCGTAAATTTGAAGGATAACGCTTACGAATTGAAGGAGGGTAACGTTCAATTAAAATTGACGATCGTCGATACAGTCGGCTACGGCGATCAAATTGACAAAAAGGACTGTTTCAAAGACATCGTCGATTACATCGACGCGCAATTTGATAATTACATGCAGGAGGAATTGAAGATAAAACGCGCCCCTTTCTCGCATCGCGATACGCGCGTTCACGTATGTCTCTATTTCATATGTCCAACTGGCCATGGGTGAGATCAATAGACGCACACCTCTTTTTCTTTCTCTCTTTACGATTCTATGCGCGATCAATTAACGCACGTTGACGAATATTCAACTTGCAGATTAAAAGCGATCGATCTGGTGTGCATGAAGCAATTGGATAAAAAAGTCAACATCGTTCCCATAATCGCTAAAGCCGATAGCATATCGAAGCTTGAACTAAAAAATTTTAAGGTAAGCCGTCTATGTCTATTTTTTTTTTTTTTTAATTTTGCAACAACGAGCCTAAATTGTCATATAAATTTTTAGAGCAATGTAAAAAAAGAGCTGGAAAGTTACGGAATAGAAATTTACAAATTTCCAACGGACGACGAAAGTATCGCGGACGTTAACAATCAAATGAATGCTCAAATGCCGTTCGCGGTCGTCGGTAGCAGAGATTTCATTCGCGTAGGTAATAAAATGATGAGAATCCGAGAATATCCATGGGGAATTGTAGAAGGTACGAACGTACCTTGATTTATTTTCCTTCTAAGGATAACTTCTAAGTTTAATTTGTTAACGATGAATTTTTGTGTTTGTTTTTGTTTGTTTGTTTGTTTTTTTTTTTTTTTTTTTTTCAGTGGAAAACGAAGCTCACAGTGACTTTATTAAGCTTCGCGAAATGTTGATTCGAACGAATATGGAGGATATGCGCGACAAAACACATAATCATTTTTATGAAATATATCGTGGAAAAAGACTCCGTGAGGTAAGATGTAATTTGCTTAATATTTTTTTAAGCAAATGCTTTTACAAAAAACTTACGTTTACACATATGTCTGGATATTTACAGTTAGGATTAGACGACGGAGATAACGAAAGTTTTAGTTATCGAAAAATTTGCGAGTCAAAGCGAATCGCTTTTCAAAAAGAATTCGAAAATAAAGAAGAAGAAATGCGAAAATCGTTTGTCACGCGAGTCAAAAATGCCGAGGCGGAATTAAAACAGGCCGAAAAAGATGTAAGATTGATTAAACATTTTTATTATTTATCCTATTTAAAACAGCAACGATTATTTTAAACGTTATTTTATTAGTTATACAGTAAGTTCGACAGTTTGGAAAAATTTTGCATCGATGAAAAGATTAAATTGGATAAAAATTTTCGTAAATTAGAAGAAGAGATTAAAGAATTTAACAAGATGAAAATTCAAGCAACCTCTCAGTACACGTCGCATTACAATCTTACTTTAGGAAGAAATAAAAAGAAGCCATTGTAGCTGTCGTTATTGATTATCGATTTATTTAAAAGTCACGAAGAAAGTGTTTTAATTTAAAAATTCGTAAGAGAATGTTCAAATGAATGAAAAAAAAAAAAAAAAAAAAAAAAAAAAAAGTTTCGCTTATATGTATGCATTTTAAAATAATCTTTACGCAGTGAGAAATTGAATGATATCAATATTTTTATAACATGAATAAACTATAAATTTCTCTAATTTAGCTATTTAATTTAAATTATAGAGAACGATAATCGTATAAAATAAAATCAAATCGTTTGATATTATATTTTAAAATTTATCGTAGCCATAATACGAGTAAATAGTAAGCAGCGCCGCATATATCATTCGCATTGAAACTTAGACTTTTAAAAGGAAATCTAATAAAGAACGAGAAAAGCGATTGGTCTTACTAATAAGGTAAAATTGTTTAGCCGCAGTTGGCCCTGTTACGTATATATTAGATACGATTCCACGTACATAATATATACATGAAGACATTTGAACGTAACCCGGAAATCGGTTTTTCCGACTCGCTGATTTGAGAAACGTCAGGATGTATTATTATCTGGTAATCGGACGCCCTCAATCTTTTCGACGCTACGCGTGCGAGAGCAAAAAGTTCCGATACGTCTTGTTGCGGATGAATTATATGTGCGTATATACATCTATATGTCGCATACAATATTCATATAATATAGTGGCTATGATGTAATTACAATTATATACGAATAAAAACCAAAAGATTTCTTTACTTCGATGATTTTCTTATCTTTGGAAATCTCTTTTTTTATTCATGATACTTGACAAATATTTTACCGTTATCAAACGTTGCTTCCATAAAAATTTAAAATTTTCTCATAATAAAGTATAGATTAAAAAATTTAATCTATTTCTATATGCATACGAATCGATTCATTTAAAGTTTTGCTTAAATCGTTTAAGTTTATAAATAGTTTTTAGAAAGATTGCTAAAAGTAATAAAAGAAAGGAAAAAATAGAATCGCAAGTTCAATCTATATTTACAAACGTAAATTTATCGTCATTCTCAAACGTACATAAAACTCCAAGATTAAATACACGAGACTAGCAGATAGTCAGTTTATGTTTACTGTACATAGTTAAGGTCGATTGAAAGAGGGAGAGAGAGAGAGAGACAGGGAGCGAATCCTTATAATGCTCAAGCATACATGTACACGCACAACGAAACGTAGACGAGCGCTGCGCTTGCACGAGGTCATTCCTTAGGGAGAAGGAAGGGGTAGAAGGGAGGGGGAAGAACCTCGCGCGTGATAAATGCGGCACTGTGCGAACCCTTTCCATCATACCTATATAAACGCTGACTATACTCGCGCGCCACTCGTGTATGTATACATGTACGTGTTTGTATATACATATATATATAGATGTACATACGAAAATCCGACATACGTTTCCCGCATGAATATGCATCTCCTGCGCGAGACTAATGCGATTTGATTCACGATCGAATGTTCCCCGCGCACGTATATATATATACATACTTGCAAACGAACTACGGTGCACGTATTGGTAAACGAGAGAAAGAGAGGGAGAGAGAGAGAGAGAGAAAAGGTGAGCTGAGAAATTCGAATGCCAAACGTACCTAGGTAAACCGAATTGCTCGGAAGCTTATCGCCTCGCTCTGTCTTCTTCCCTCGCGTTTTGTACGATGCTGTATTTTTTAAATTAATTTTCTCGACTTTTTTCTCGTTTCGATGGTTTAGTGAAAGACGAGGTGACGTTATAGTTTTTATATTAATTCAATCAGATATGGGTTAGAGCGGTTTTAATTATTTTTTTTTTTTTTTTTTATGATTTCGAAACGGAAGTGCTCGTTAAATAATCTCGTGTCGCATAATGTTATCGAATTAAAACTCGTTCACTTTTTTTAAGCACCTTATATTATCTTTTCAAAAATTAATTTTTTTAACAATAATTTCAATTAACCGCCTTCAAAATTTATTAAAGTTATCATAACCATAATTTGACAATTCAACAAAAAGAAGCTCAAATATTTATCGATTTAGTTTAAAAAGAAAAAAAAAAGAAAATTATATTTTTAAACATTCATGATAAGTCGTTTTATATAAACCATTTATAATTTATTCTTAATTCATCGACCAAACATTGAAAACAAAAACATAAATTCCACAATAACACAAAGGAAAAGTAGAGCGAAGATGCAAAAGAAATAGGGAGAAACAGAGAGAGAGAGAGAGAACGCATATATAGCCCGCGCGTGTAAAAATTAAAAATTGCTTTACCGAGAAAAGTAATATAAAGGTAACTTTACTTGAGCGAAAATTGCCTGTACATATAATACTTGTATATATACGTATATAGTGGTATACATACAAGGTAAAGTAATCAGGATTTCGAAATTCGCACTTAACAATGACGAAAAAAAGGAGGGGGAAGGGAAAGAAAAAGAGAGAGAGAGAGAGAGAGAGAGAGAGAGTAAAAGTGCACAATATACTTCGTACTCGAAAACTATAGATAAGCGGCGTGCATTTTAGCCCGGGAAAGCTTTGAAGTGAAAATCTTTAATCGTTTTATTACCATTCGTTTCCAGAAACATGAACCTGTCGGTAACTCGACATGGAAAGAGAAGAGTAAGGAAGGGGAGGGAGAGACAGAGAGAGAGAGACGCAATAAAATCATTTTACAGGCAACGGGCCAGTAAATTTTATGTTCATAAGCACCTGTGCGCTTGTGTATTTCGTCTCTCTCTCTCTCTCTCATTCTCAACTTCGTCGTACTTGCTGGAATATCGCTTCTGCACTTTTTACGCTCTTCTATCCTTCCGTTATACACGGGCGTCCATATCTAAGATTTTCGAACGCCGGCGTGTACATGCGCATTTACGAGCCTACCTGCGCCGAACATCTCATCTTTACCTGCGGTGCTTCATTCCTTTACTACGGCAAACTTACATTTTCCGCGCGCTTTGCGAAAACTACTCGTGTCTTTTTCTCTCACTTTTTTTTTTTTTTTATTTCATCGTTATTTCTTTCCGAAATAACGATTTTCAATAAAAAAAAAAAAAAAAAAAAAAAAAAAGAAAAAAAATAAAAAGAAAAATGAAAGAACATGAGAAAGAGAGAAAGAGCTTGTCGTTGAATTTAAATCTCGAAGCTAGTTTACTATATAGACTGTAGCTCACGCGTTAAATGATAGTCGAAGTTAGGAATGAATTTTTACTGTGTAGAATTTATTTAGGTGTAACTAGTCATTTTCTCTTTTTTCGCGTTTTTTTTTTTTTACTACTTCGAATAGCTAATATTTATTCTATCGTGTTGAAGATGTTACTCTAAAATATCCGTTAAAGTGTATTTTCTTCGAGTAACATCTACTTGTAATTTTATTCAATATCGTTTACAATTGAAAGAAAATTTTTGAATATTTATTTACGTACATTTTTTTTTTTAAATAATTTTAAATTCTATATAGAAACACGTCAGGACTAAAATAATTTTGAATAAATTACTCAAATTCACATTCGTACAAAGGGAATAAAAAATTTACTCGGAGAATAATAAATAATTTTCAAAACAAATGCTCGTTCATATTTCGATTTATGTTTAAAGCTAATATTTGCCATATACACGCGATGCTAATACATTTAAGCGTTATATTTAAATTTTTTATTATTTTAAATACGTTCTTACGAATTATTTTTATGCGTTGCTTTAAATTTTTATTCATCGTTAAGTATTTAAGATAAAAAATCTTTATATTTTTATCTCGCTTAAACCAATTAGCTTCTTAGTATAGATATTATTATAATGTGTTATTATCGTACAACAAGTCAATATGAACTTTTTTTCGATTTGTCATTTTTCTTTTTTTAAAGTTACGTATGTGAATAAAAAATTTCTTTAAAAATGTGTGGATTGAATAATGTGAAAAACAATAATATAGTCTTTAATATGTGCTATAAAAAGTATCGAAAATTAAAGACAAAGTCCGATTGCACTCTTAAATAGTCTAATAAATTTAAAAAACAATCATGTCACGGTAATAAAAGCCGCATTACACGCGTGTGTCCACGCGCGACTGCACGCGGTTACAGTACATAACGTACACATATACGTAAGAGGCTTCGATCGGAACGACGAGTCTCGAAAAGGGGAAGAGAAAGAGAAAGAGAAAGAGAGAGAGAGAGGGGAGGGGACGATGAGGTAAAACGGGAGGCAAAAGAAGCGAAACGGAAGCTTGCACCTGCGGCGACGGCACGCGCGGGCGCGATGGTCACTTCCTGATTTTCTCCGAGGGTAAAAGCAGGTTAATCCAACAGATATTGACCCCCTCGTTATATCCATACACACAGGCGCGCACACGTAGATACGCGCGCGCGTGCACGCATGTATACGTATATCTATATAAGATATATATACAGAAGTAAATTGCCGCGCGGTCTGGGGCGCGCCGAGATCGGACCCGACCAACCTGTCCGTACGGCGCGTCAAAGAGAGAGAGAGAGAGAGAGAAAAATATCCGGTCCGGCACGCGACCCGCACAGCGTGAGTATAACACGCATGTATATATATATATATATATGTGTGTGTGTGTATAGAACGGACAGACGTAATCACGGCCGCAGCGACGATGCTGCAGAGAGACGACCGAGTGACACACAAAAAGGCAAGAGCCTCTGGAAATGGGAAGCATGTGTGTGGGTTATTGTATGGCGCGCGGGGCTCTAGTCGATCGTAAGTGGACGTATACACATACGTATATACATATGTAGTTTCGGCCGAATGATTAAATGCCGCGCAGTGTGACGATTTCACGCCGATGTTTTTTTTCTTTTTCCTTTCGAGTTGCTTATTTATTTTCCCTTCTTTTTTTTTTTCTTTTCTTTCGTTTTTGTTTGTAGTATCCTTTTTTTCGACCTGTCTTTCTTTTCACTCGACGCGACGTTACTTTAATGATTTCGTTGAATATGTTTTGTACATACAATTTTTTTGAATGGGTATTGACGTCTCATATTCATTTTTAATAAGCGCGTAACAATTTCGTTACATTTCAAACGAAAATTAATTGAAAGCTGTAATAAACGCGTTTTTTTTTCTTTCTTTCATTTTTTTTTTTTTTTTTTTTTTTTTTTTTTTTTTTTTTTTTTTGCATGTCAATGTCGTAAATAACTACATTAAAAAAATATTACTTTTTTTGTCCTACACATTATGCATATAAATATTTTTTCGACAATTTCAGAATTTTTCAAATAATCTTTTTCCATTCTTTAATGATGTTAAATATTTTAAATCGTACTTTTTTTTTAATTTATTCGATATTTATTTCGTAAAGCAGGAAAATCCATAGCGCAGCTGCACGATTACATTATTAATGCCTAATCTATTTAACAGCGACACTCGAGCCCCCTTCCATGAAAATTTGATTACAAATGAGAAACTCTTGTTTGTATTTTTTTGTTGAATTTTTTAATTATTCATGCTCTTACGTAGTTATTGTAAGTAACTTATTAACACTTTTAGCCAAAGTTGTAAATATAGTAAAAAAAAACTTGATTTTATAAATATTCAATGTTATTACTCATGTTTTTACTGTTAATAAAAAAATTATTTAATTATATTGATTTTTAACATTTGTAAAAAAAAGTAAAAAATAAACGTTAATGAAAAACAATAGAAATAGTAGAATAGTATAATACTTAAATGTTACCGCGAGTGCAAAGTTTTTATCAAAGAGAACGAAATACATTTTCTTCGAAAAAAAAAAAAAAAAAACTCTAAGAGCAAGAAAGGGAGTTAGACAGGGATAGAAGAGGGAAAGCATGAATACGGTGCAGCAAACAAAACCCCCGAAGCGCAACAATGACATGTCTTTAAAGATCGAGCCGAGAAGGAAATAAAATCTCTGCTCCCAAGGTGCAGGAGCGTCGAGTGTAAAACGATCGAAAGCCCGCGCGTAGAGAAAAAAACGAGGAGAGAAAAAAGAAACGAGAAGATAAAAAGAAATCGAAGAAAAAAAGAGAGAGAGGCAGAAATGTAGGTCGTCGTTTCAAGTGTCCGTAGGATATCCTGCCTATAGACAGAGAGAGAGAGAAAGAGCCAAGTGTAATCTTAGCGATGAGAAAGAGAGAGAGCGAGAGAGACAGAGAGAGAAAGAGGGAGGGAGCGTCCCGTAAATAAAGGAGTCGCGAAGGTCGCGCAAGACCTGTTCTTTCTCTACTCGTGCACTTGGCGCTACGCCTCCTTCGGAGACACCCTCTTCCGGCGGGGTAGTTCCGGGCCGGAAAGTTAAGGGATCCGATGGTTACCGGAGTAGTCGTGAAGAGATGTGCGCTGCGTGTCTCGCACCGTCGATTATACGCTTTAAAAGTTGTGAGCTTTTGCGTAAGGGGTTATTGTTGAGTGAACAACTTTTCGAATTGTATATGTACGCTATGATAAATATTAATTTAGGATAAGTTTTCCTAAAGTTTAAAAAAATTTTGTTTTTTTTTTTTTTTTATTTCGTTAATAAAACAATTATTTCTATAACATAAAAAGTATTTAAATATTTCAAGAATACCCAATGATCGTACAATAATTGAAGTTTACAGAGAAAAAAGAAAAACAAAAAAAATTAAAATTATATATAAATTTTTGATAAAAATGTTTAAATACATGAAAGTTGACACGTGCGCCATTGTAAAATGTTTTTAAAATAGCAAATGTTAATTAAAGATTACATAAACAATTTGATTAGTTTAAAAAAAGGAAGAAAAAATTTTCTTAATTCACGGTATATTATAAACGATACTTTTTGAAACACAATTTAGTAAATTATTAAACTATAATGTACATACTACAAAAAAAGAATTAAAAAATTTTATTTACCGTTATTTTATGAATTTTCAATCAACAAGTTTCAATATCAAATTTTTATGTAACTTTTCAAGAACATTTTTATGCAAGTAAAAAAAAAAATTGAAAAAATTTTTATTGCTTTATTATGTAATAATTATTTATAATATTTAGAAAAAAAATTTGTGATTTCAATATAGAATATAAAACGTATTAAAAAAAAAAAAAAAAAAAAAAAACTAACAACCATTAATTTCTTAACACATTAATCATTTTTCAATCTTAATCGTAACAATTTCGCACATTCATCAAATCTTTCACTCGCATCGTCGCGCACCAAAATTCATCCTCGAAAATTTCCCAGGATTGCAGCCTTTCATAAGACGCACGAGTATCCCTCAAAAATCAAAAGCAGCGTCTGCTCTATCTCGACATTATACAAAACTGGCGAAAAAGCACCATATTTTGTCCTTTTAATGCCCGGCCTTTCTCTCACGTTTATATATATATTTGTAAATATAAAAGCAAAATAAAGAACAACGCGAGTGAGTGAGAGAGAGAGAGAGAGAGAGGAAAAACGAGGAAGCAGATTTTGGGAAAAGCAAAAAAGGATTCCGTGAGAACCGTAGGGGTTCAGGAGGCAAGAGTTGGATGTCAAAGGAAGAAGGGGTGCCCGTCGCTGATCTCTCTCTCTCTCTCTCTCTCTCTCGCTTTCTACCTATCTTTCACGCTACGGGGCGAGAGAAAGGGGACGAGAGAGAGAGAGAGAGAGAGAGAGAGAAGGGAAAAGATATAACCATCCCCCTTCCTCTTTGTTGAAGTAAAGACAGCGATGTACGTATACGAGATTTACACGCTTTCAACCTGAGAAATCGATGCATTTCGCGTCGATACGACCTTTTATTTATGCTTCATGTTATATATGCTTCGAAGTTTATTTTTGAGAGGTTATTAGGGTAAAAATGAGCAGGAAAGATAATTGAAAATAGAACGCAATTTGTTGTTTTTTTTTTTTCTTTTTTAGATTATTTGCTTTTAGAACGAAACACGTAAATTACCAAAGTTATACAGATGGAAAAGGGTTAAGGCTATCGATTTTCTCTTAAATCGATTGACTTTCGTTTACAAAAAAAAAAAAGAGAAAAAAAAGAAAGAAAGCAAAAGGTAGGTCAAGTTCGTTCCTCCTTTCTCCATCTTTTTTTTTCCTTTTAAAGCCAATATTTTACGGGGTCGTAAAAATTTTTCGTGAATTCTCTCTCTCTATCTCTTCCTCTCTTCTTTTTTTTTCACACGCTCTTTGAGATATACGGATGACAAGGAGGAAAGATTAGTGAAAGCGATGTAAAAGACGCAGCGCGCGAACGCGCGATACACGCCACCAACGAAGCGAGGAAACGACGTTTTTGTATACACATATATATGCGTGAGCCTTCGAACGTATTGTACGTCTTTTTCGAGTGTAAGGATTGCAGATGCGCAGATGTGAAACTAAACGCGCCGTGAGATTCTTTTTACGTTCCACCGTGATTTTTAGATTTTTTTTTTTTTTTTTTTTCGGTGTAATTGACAAATTTATTATAAAAATGTTGTCGTAAAAATATTTTTATTGTTTAATGAAACTTTTTAAATTTTTATTTTTAATCAATAAAATTCAAACAATTCATTTTTATAAACAACATAATTTATTTTTTTTTTTATTTTTTTTTTATAAAAGAACTGAATTTTAAAGATAAATGAATTTTTAACCGTATAAACTGACTTATTTACTTTTCTCGAAAAGCTTCGCTTATTATTTACGTTACCGGTATGTTAGCTGTACACCGGCATTGAGAGCACGTGAACAATATAAATATTTATTCTGTAAAAGTAAACAATTTTTATTTTCAATGCGATTGAAAAGAAATTGAAATTTTCTAGCCAAGTCAATTACGACGTTGTTT
This sequence comes from Chalcis sispes, assembly GCA_949987625.1. Classification (NCBI taxonomy): domain Eukaryota; kingdom Metazoa; phylum Arthropoda; class Insecta; order Hymenoptera; family Chalcididae; genus Chalcis; species Chalcis sispes. Next base: position 54,532,286 of record OX465096.1, read on the forward strand.
ATTTATTTATTTATTTATTTATTTATTTATTTATTTATTATTATTATTTTTTTTTTTTTGTAAAAAGGAAATTCAAGAAAAATCGTACGTTACATTGCGAATAACAAAATTTACCCATTACGCGCGATAAAGATTTAAACTAAAAATTGGAGTATAAAAAACGCTTTCTCTACGAAAATTTGTACCTTGAACAAATAAAAAAATTGCTTCCATGTACTTCATAAAAGTACACGTCGTTAGATCGACAGAAAAATATTAAACACAATCGAGCAAGTTTTTACAGCCGGAAATTTCAACGATCCTGTCAAAGCACACGTGAGCAATGCGCGCGAAGTAGCGCAACGCAATTGAAAAACGAAGTTTGAGAATGAGGAAACGTGCGGAGTGGTGCAAAAGACTAGAGAGAAAGTGAGAAAGAAAGAGACGGAGATTCCATGATGAACACACATGCTCGAAAGACACTCGAGGGCATTGTCGGCGCGGAATCCCTTGTTTGCTCGCTCGTCGTAGGATCTGGCGAGCAGCTGATTGGGATTTTCGCTCGCGCGGATTACACATGGTGAGCTTTTCTGGTTCAGCTTCCCCCTCCCCCTCCCCACCTCTCTCTCTCTCTCTCTTACATTCCAATAAACGCACACAAAGTTTTAAGAAAGCATCTGATTCTTTATATGTATATACGTACACTGAGACATATGTAATATGTATTGAGGGTGGTCGAGCAAGGTCGCTGCACTTTGAGAACGAAGATAAGCCCTTGCGAGGGATGACTGCTGATTCAAAAGACGCTTTGTGCCCTTCGCTCTCTTTATTCTTTCATTCTTTGCCATTTCCTTCCTCGACAATATAATCGAAATTCGAGATAAGTTACGCTCGCACGCGAAATCCTGATCCTTATTTCGACGTTCGCGATGGAAAAGAAAAGTGAATTTTTTTTTTTTTTTTTTTTTTTTTTGTTTTTGTTTTGCTTCTCGTTTCGCAACTCGTGAATTTTATGCATTATAAAGTGTTGCGTTTTTGAAAATTGCGGGTAAACTATAAGCTGTTTTTTAAATAAGTTTCCTTTGCTTATATTTTTTATAAACCATGTAATATTAATCGAGTATCATACCATAGGTTTATGTTAAATTAAAACAAAATAAATAATTGATACTTTTACGTCTAATTGAAGGTGTATTAAATAAAAAAACAATTTATTATTATTTTGTAAGTGTAATGCATATTATTTATAACCTTGAAAATAAAATTACATTTTATCAAGAATATTTTCTTAAATTTTTTTTAACTTATACCTTCATAACAAGATAATCAAATGCATTATTAAATTTTTCGTTAATACAAAATTTACGTTAAATAATGCAAAAAGTAAAATTCATTAAAAAAAAAAATTATAAAGAACCAAAAAAAAAAAAAAAAAAAAAAAAAAAAAAAACGTTAATTTAAATATCTGGAAAACAGAAAGAGGAAGGAAAAAAAAAGAAAAAGAAAAATCAAGCGTCTTGCATTCGGTATATGTATATATACATACATACGTACGCTTAATCGAAAAGTGCCAGCGCGCTTTTGATGAATCTCATCGGTTGAGAGATAACCATCAGCGTATAGGAGGCAGAATATAGAAAAAAAAAAAAAAAAAAAAAAAAAAAAAAAGTAATAATAATGATCTTCGCCATTCGTTATACGTATTATAAACGCGCGAGAAGTGAAGAACTCTCCTATACATGTATATAGGCATGTAGTCGTATAATATACGCGCGAAGGAAGGAGCCGAGTAGGGGAAACGATTAGGCGCCTGATGAGTCGGAGGTTCCCATCCTCTCTCGGTTCGTATAATACGCGCCGAGGGGAGGGAAAAACACACAGTCCAACTTTCACGATATATAAATATGTATGTGTGTGAGTGCGCGAGAGATACGACTATAATAAGAGAGCGCAAGAAAAAGAACGAGATGAAGAGAAAATCACCCCATCGCTGGTTTATTTAATACAGCGCGACGAGTGCAAGAGAGAGAGAGAGAGAGAGAGAGAAAAAGATAAAGATAGAACAGGGAATTATATACGAGGTGTACCGATGCCAATGCTCCTACTGTTCCTCGTATACTTCTCTAACTGCGTCGCAACGGAAGAGAGAAGGAGGGTAAGAGAGAGAGCGGGCGGCGACAACCTGTTGAGTCAGACAATATCGCGTTTTTACTAATGCTCTTTGTCCTCTCTCTCCGTCGCTCTTGAGCTGAGCCGCGAACCCGACGAGGGGTTGCACTTTCCCTCTTTGCCTCTCTCTCTCTCTCTCTCTCTCTTATTCGTTCACCCTCTCTACGTAGGTACAATTTATCCGCGAAACTTTGGCTCCCGAATCCGAATGTATGTATATGTATACGTGTGTGTATATAAATACGTGTGCCTACGGGATTTCCTTCGTTTAATACCGGAAAACCACAAGGACAGATATAAGCCGTATGATTCTCTATTAGGAATTACAGTTTGTATGCTCTGATTTTCTCACTTTCGATGGATTTACTCGTCTTATCTATATAGATTTCAATTATCAAAAATTCATCGTAATGTTAAAGTATAATAATCATTTAACAGTTTCGTTATATCACTACGCTTTAAGCAATAGCATATGAATATTTATTTTAAGACACGACACAGTTTGCCAACGAAAATTATAAATGTACATGATAATTGCGAAGATAAAAGAATTTAACCTTAGTGAAATTCTTTTGGAGAAAGCAAAAAACATCGGCAACGGTATTAGTTTTTTTTTTTTTTTTCCACTATAACCTAACCTCACTTAATATTCGGTTCCGTATATGTATACAAATCTCCATAAGTTCCACGTAATATTTTCCACTCTATTTAACTTGTTGTTCGTATACGTACTTTGTTTCCTCAAATCCTTAACACTTATTAGCTTCACCAGATGTTCAAATATCCGCATCGACCTATTTTTTTTTAAACTTAACATTTTTTTTTTCTTTAAACGGTCGTACACGCGTACATTATATTAGAAACTATTTTTACATTTTTAATTGTAAATGAATTTATCCAAAATATAATAAAAATTTCACCGCTTTTTAATGTAAGCACACAAAATGAGGATTTGCATAGTAAAGTCCTTTAAAACAAAGCATTTTCAGTAAGGAAAAGGCTTTTTTATTTTTCCCCATAATAGGATGATAAAATTCATTTATAATATGAAAAAATAAAAAAAAATCATGATAACAAAAAATTATTATACAAACATTAGGCGCATATCTCGTATGCGCATATTTATCCCATCCACATTAATCAATATAATATTTGATTATATATTATATACACGTGGAGACTCGTTATCGTAACTTTCAGCCCAAACGAAATTTCTTGCACTTTCGGCCATCGCTATATGAGCGCCAGGAGTTTTTGTAAAAGGCCTCGATCATCGGCTTTTATACATCCACCCGCCGCTGAATTCACGGAAGTGCCGCGTTAAGAGACACGCGCATGACTCGTATAAATTTTATTCCCGGTGATTAACACATATGCTTCCCAGATTTCCATAAGCCATTCGAGTTTTGCACGTTTTTTTTTTTTTTCTACTTCTCGCACAAAGATCGCCGCTGTTCTTTCATAATCGCTGGTATTTGTGTTAGCTCGATGAAGATAAAAATTTTATCGAAATAACGAGGGCGAATTGATGAAAATGAGGAAATAAAATTTTTCAAAGAGCTAAAATTGAATAAATTTAATGAATCCTAATGATTTTAGCGTGGCTTTTGTGAACGCAATTACGTAAATTGTTAATAAATTAACTATAAAATTAATTTATTTTATTTAGTTATGTAACGTGGTACGTTTAAAATAATTCGAGATTTAAGAAAAACGATTGATTAACAGTGAGCGCTATTACAATTATATATTTTTAAATCATAATCATTTATTATGTCATTTTATCATTAAGTATTTTAAATATACATAAAAGTGTCAAAATATCGATTGAACAAATTGTAAAAATCAAACGGACGTTACATATTTTTAGAATAAATTTTCAGTATATATATATATATTGTCGACGTTCATCAAGGCAAAGCAAAAGTAAAAAAAAAGATAAAAAAATTGAAAAAATTCGCTTTCGTAAATTCGCAAAATACAGACGTGAAAATATTCTAAAATTTTGTAGTACGAATATATTTTTTTTTTTCATAGTAACGTGACTTCCTTTGCCCGAAAGTAAAATAGAAAAAGCAAAAGGCAGAGAGAGAGAGAGAGAGAGACAATAAGGAAGAATAAGCAGCGAAGCGCACGGGCTTCTTTGGACGAAGGTGGAATTTTAAGCTGCACTTTCGTTATTCAAAAAGGTGACGGAGCGCTTTTCTTTCGGGGAAAAAGAAATTCACCTCTGTCATCTCGAAAAGCCGCTCCTGTGTCATCGGAAGAAGCAAGCAAAAAAAAAAAAAAAAAAAAGAGAAAGAGAGAGAGAGAGAGAGACTGGGAGAAGGAGAAAAAAATCGAGGAAAACAAAAGGCAATTTCAAGCGCGAGGAAAGACTCGGCGTTGACGAGGCAGAAAAATGTTTTGTTATTGAATTGTGTCTCTTATGCGCGTAGCACACACACACACACACACGCGCGCGCCTTGATTTATTTATTTTTTTTTTTTTTTTTAACTCTTTGAAATACGTTTCGCTTACTATTTGTTGATTTTTTTTTACTTAACTTTGCTTTACTTTTTTTCGTATGAAAAATTTAGACGAAATAAAAATATTTACATAATCTTCCTTTTTTTTTACTTTTTACATATTATCAAACGTTGAGTTTCTCTGTAATATTGAATAAATACATTCTCGTTTATTAATAATTATAAATTAAAGAGTACACGAATGTTGCATATACAAGCTAAAAAATGTACACAAATAAACATGCTAAATTTTGTAAAAATTACACAATTATTATAATTTAATACAATATCAAAATTAATCGAACTAAAAACGTATGCTTAAAGCCATAAAAAAAATTAAAAGAAAAAAATGACATCGACGAGATGAAAACAACCCAGCAGGTAAGCTTTTCATCTTGCGCATATATACACGTGAAAATGAACAAACGCGTCGGCAGTAAGGGGAAAGCATACGAGTACACCGTACGAAGGTGCAGACACTTGTTTCTCCGTGCTGATGAAAATAGACGAAAGATCGGCGTCGCTTGGCGTCTTGAAAAAAGCTTCTTCGTCGTTTTTGCTTTCTTTGGCATTCTCTATGGCCTTTTAAATCTAAATCTTAGTTTTTAACGCTATTTGGGGCTTGCTGTACACCTTTGAGGTGTCTTTGATGGTTGAAAAGGAATAGATTTAAAATAATTTTTTTTATTAATTTAAAGTATTTAATATCGGATGAAAATATTTTCGAAAAACTTACTTGGCAAATATATTTCTAAAAATTAAACATTTTTTCAATCTAAATTGAGCATCGCTTAATTCAAAATTTAAAATAATATTTATAAAAAAATAATTCGCACGATTCCCACGGCTTTTTATTATTTTTAAATAATATATATTTACGTAATTAAAGTATACAAAAACTTTGTAGATAAAATTCATCGTTTAAAATCCCATAGAAAATGATGAAAAAATAAAAAAACAATTTCAAATAAGCGTCTAAATAAGAGAGAGAAATAAAGAAGTTGAGTGAAAAATGATGAGAATTAGAGAGAAGACGATAGAAAAGATAACAGAAAGAGTAAGAGAGAGAGAGAGAGAGAGGAGGAAGAGGAGAATGAAAACGCGCGTGACGAACGAGCATACAACACAGAAAGGGAAAACGATTCGAAGCCCGCGTATATATATACATATATGTATACTGTATACATATACACACACACACACAGAAAAAGAAGGATAGAGCGCGTAAAGCATCTGCCGTAGAGCATAGACGCGATAGGTAATGGCAAAAGCAACAGAAGCAGCCGCGGTAAAAGCGAGAGTGTATACGGGGTACACTGTGTCAGTGTTGCTTATATATATATATATATACATAAACACGTATATATAGATAATGTGTGTACGTTGTGTAGGGCCGAGAGAAGAGAACGAAGTTTGCGCTTCCCAGGCTCCGAAATGCACCTGGTCTCCTTTTTCTATCTCTCTCGCTCTCTTCTTCCTCTCTTTATCTTTCTCTTTCTCTCTCTCTCTCTCTCTCTCTCTCTCTAACGTGTTGATTCTTTCCTTCTCTCTACTTCTCTCTTTTTCTCGGTGTAAGGGATTACACTGCACACGACGTACGAAAGACTGAGACAGCAGTTGCAGTTGTGTGAGCTCCTTCTTCTTCGAGGATATGCTTTCGTGAACCTGAATAGCTCACGGGATATTCGGGACCTTCAATAGCCCGATTCCCGCCGTGCTTGCCCGGCCCATCTCTTCTCTCTCGCTCGCTCTCTCTCTCTCTCTCTCTCTCTCTCTCTCTCTCTCTCTCTCTCTCTCTCTCTCTCTCTCTCTCTCTCTCTCTCTCTCTCTCTCTCTCTCTCTCTTTCCTTCACTTGTCTTCGTCTCGGTGTTTTCCTTTCCCAACTAGAGATAGATTTATCTCCATTTTTTCGGAGTTCTGACTCTCTCTCTCTCTCTCTCTCTCTCTCTCTCTTTCTCACTTACTTTCAACGAGACTGACGAGATGTCAATGCGAGAGACGCGTTTTCTCCATACACTCTTACGGTTCAAGTTCGCAAAGTTTAAGCGTATTTCTACGTATATAAGTTTTACGTATGACTCGGCGGTGGAACATATACGTATATGTACACACATGCTTGTATATATACGTTTAACTCTCCGGGAGAGATTTACGAGTCGCGAGGGCAAGTATCCGAGGAAGGAGCTCGCTGTTTATGACAGATCTTACCTTTTTACGCGTACAAATTTATCGGGAGGTAAATAAGTAGTCGTACGAGCCTCGTGCGTTTTCAACCTCGTTTACTCTCTCTCTCTCTCTCTCTCTCTCTCTCTCTCTCTCTCTCTCTCTCTCTCTCTCTCTCTCTCTCTCTCTCTCTCTCTCTCTCTCTCTCTCTCTCTCTCTCTCTCTCTCTCTCTCTCTTCTATCTCGCGTTGCCTTAGCATATTATAACCAAACGATTTAACGCCCTTATACTTACAGCTTACGGTTGTGCCTCTCTGTCGATTTTATTTTTTTAATTTTTTTTTTTTCATATTTTTCGCTTTTCGAGCGAATTGTTGCCCAGTTTATTTAATTTATTTAACGCGAATTTTCGCATACGTTATTTTTTTGGTATTTATAAATTTTATTTTTTGTTTAATTTTAAAGTTTTATTCTTTGACTAACGCCTCTAAATTTACTTCTCATTTCATGAATTTTAAAATAAATGATTACCACATGGAGTAAGAGAAAAACAAATTATATTTTTATTCGATATTTTACAATATGTTCGTGGAATAAAAGTATTTTATTATCAATAAAATAAATAAAAATGATATTAGTTTTACCGAAAAAATTTTAAAAATAATTATAAATAACGAATCGATAAATCAGAGTTAACGAACGACAAAAAAAAATATATATGTATATATATATATATATATATATATATATGTTATACCTAATCCATACATAAATGCGGCACAACTAATAAATAAACTAGAAAGCGTAAGAAAATGTATATAAATTGCATTAAAAATTCAAACGTTTTCGACACGGGCACGCTTTCACGAAGTTAATTAAAATCTTATAAGTAAAAGTATATCGCATAAGTTTAAAAGTCTAATACACGGAAAACGCAACTTATGTGTGTGTGTATATATATATATATATATATATTTAAATTTAATCTACGGTTTAACAAATAAAAAAAAAGAAATAAAAAAAATAGGAAAAAAAAATTCTTCGAATAAGTAAGAATAAGAAGAAGAAGAAGAAAAAAAGCGTCGTTATAATTGAAATTCTTTCGGAATCGCGGATACAGTTTCACCGATCGCGTTTTGAGCGACTTTCACGTTTCTTTGCGCGACTTTGTGTATGTATATATATATATATATATATATATATATATATATGCGCGTACATAGACATATATAGGTATTACATGTATTAGTTATTTATGTACCTTGTGCGAGCCTCGCGTCATTACAGCTTGAGGCAAAATATGTTGTGGATGGATAGTAGGGCCGCAGTCGCGAGCGCAGCGAGCGACTAAGGCGCCTCTATCCATCCACAAAATATGAGCCGAAAGCTTTAATGACGCGAGGTTCACTCATGGTGCTTAAAAAATTTTTCAGCCTTGTAACCCGTACGAAAACTCTTACTTAGTAAACAAAATAATTAATTTTATTTTGTTGCATATCAATATAATGCAATTTCGAACCCGTACTGACAGTTCGTAAACTACAGATACCGTCTGCTAGCGCATGCGCATTTTGTACACACACGCGTGCATGTACATGTAGTGTCAGAAAGTGATAGACAACATAATGTAAATATAAATATAAATTATGAAATTAAAAAAAATAGTAGATGGATTTATATTTAAAAACAAAATTAATTCTTAAACAATTATTATTTATTAAAAAATATAAATTTCTTGAATATATTTATTAACCATTTATATAAAATAACATTCTTAACAAAATTTTTTTTTATAAGATTTTAAGACTTATAAATAATATTAATACTATTATAATTAATATAAATACTTTCTTATATTATTTTTAACATAACAATACTATATTTGTTGAACACATATATAATCAATGAATTTTAGTCGTTAACATGAAAAAATAGAAACTTTTTAATTATTTATCTAAATCACAAACAAAATTATAAACTAAAAAATTGTCACCTTTAAATCACTTATTATTAATAGTTAAATTGCAATTTGTAAAAATATAAATTGGTTTTTCTTTCTTGCTTATATTACTTAAAAAGTCAGTAGATAAAATTTTTTCTTGGGCAATATTTTCAATATTGCTATTAAATTGCTTTTTGTTTTTTTCCATTTTTTTCTTTGGTAAAGAAAATTCAGTCTTTACTACTTCTTCTAACTCTTCCTGGCTAATATTTTCTAAGCCATCGATTAAATTATCGTTAATCTTTGACTTTCTTCTTTTAAGTTTTTTATTTGAATAAAAATCAGTTTCTATAACTTCTTCTAATTCGTCTTGTGTAATGTTTTTTATCTCATCCACTTCTATTTGTGTTAGAATCGTGCTTTGTTTAGAAGTAGATGGACCAGCACAATGCAATTCTTGCATAGAATTTATTGCATTAACACCTATGTTTGAAAAAGCATTTCTTTTTGCAGAAAAAACTTGTTTATTATTTATTTGGATAGCCGTTGAAATTAAATTACTTATATCCTTCTTATTTTGCATTGATTCATTTATGTAGCTTTCAGCTACAGTACTACTTTTCCATGCTCCATGTCTTTTCAGTGTCAATATATCTACTCCTTTGTCAGCGATTAAAGTAGCCGAAGTTCGTCTAAAGGCATGTCCTGTGTATTTTTCAGCTTCAGGAAGATTGAGAAATTTAGCTATTTCTTGCGGAATAATGCCAATTTTTCCTTTTCCCACATTCTATAAACGTTAATTATGTTATTTATTAATTTAGTTTTGTTTTTCATAAATAAATTGAAATGGAAATATATTTTACCTGGCGTGTACATTTTTTGTTTTTATACTGAAGAAAAAATCGCTTCATGCCTTCAGGACGTAGCTTTATGTATTTTTCAATAATAGGAAAAGCACTTTCACATGTTACAAACGATTTGCTGACACCTGTTTTTGTAACAGGTATTGAGATATAGTAAAGCGACCCTTGACGTTTTATATCATCTATTTTTATATTTAACAACTCTATTTTACGTAGACAGCCATATAACCCAATAAGTAAAACTACCTGTTCATGTAAATAAGTCGAAAAATAAGTTTTTAGTATAGTAGATTCTTGTTTAATGATACCTTGTATTTAAAAAATAGCATTTTTTTACTTTGACTTACCTTATGTAAAAGAAACTCATCATCTGATGCATCGATAATAAATTTACTGATTTCATCTTTTGTAAATACTTTTGACTTTTGTACGATGTCATGTTTTGTCTTTGTTTTTAGAAAATATTGCACCTCCATGTATTTACTAATGTCGATATTTTGTTTAAATATGAGCATTGATTTCAACTTAGTGTACGTTGCCCATAAAGTTGTCGCTTTATAATTTTGAGACAATTTTTCAAAATACGCTAATACGATTTTTTCATCTATTTTCTTTATTTTCATTTGCAAACACCAGTTTTGAAACTTTTCATACTGTATTTCATATAACCTTTTTGAATTTTGCGGGATTATATTACACTTGGCTTTTTCTACTAGTTTATTTAATTCACGTTTACATTCTTCATCACTGTCACTATCACTCGTCCTATTTTCATTATTTAATAAATCGTCCATTTTTATTCCTCTTATCACACTTTAAGAAAGTACGTTACCGGCACAACGATGCAAAGAAATCTACACAAAGAAAACAGAAGAAAAGCCAGAGCCCCCGTGGTCGCTTGAATGTATATTGAGAGAAGGAGAGAGCGAGACGGAGATAGGGTGGTCACGTGGGTGCAATGGTGCGCGCGCTTTTATCGCTATCTCGTTCTCTCTCCTTCGCTCAACATACATAAGTCGTATTACGCGTTCCAAAAATGTAAGTCTCGATGAAGACTCACATGCTAGGCTATATGAAGCGACAAATACATAGCAGTGGCGCTGTTAACTTTTTTTTCTCCTGGCACATATACAGCCTAAAAGGACGTATAGAATGTCTATACAGCCTAGAAGGACGTATAGAAAAATGTTAATACGATCGAGAAGGCGCTTGCGCGTATGGAAACCATTTACCCGCTGAGGATGCTCCGTCGGTAAGAGTCGCCGTACGGTCGCCGTACGGGTTAGTAGGCTGAAAAGATATATATATGTATATGTGTACGTAATACGACGAGGGACGAATACTTCTTATCTGTTACATAGAACTTTCTCTGTTAGAGCGCTTTCACTGTTTCACGAGAGCAAACGCCGATACAACAATGAGACGATAATCGACTTATTATTTACAATCGATCTTACGTAAGAAGCCGAGTATACCGAGTGACTCGAGACTTTCTAGAACAAAGGGATCGCAATGAATGTAAGATTGAAAATAATATCAAGAATTCGCAATGCGCTTATTTATTCATACGGGTTTAAGTATTATTATTCGAGTACGGCTATTGCGAAACTTATTCCCATTATCCAATTTCGCGTATTGTTAAAAATTTAACTTTGCCTTTTTTTTTTCTTCTTCTTTATTTTCTTTTCGAATCTATTACGGCTATTTGTGCGCGCTTTATTTTTCATCGCTATCTTCACGATCTTATAACCTTTTCAATAGATAAGGCAAGATAATAATAATAATTTTGTATTAGAACGTGATCGATCGTTAACTCGATTCATATTAGCATTTGTAACAATTTTTTAATAGCTCCGATCGATTATTATTTAATACATTTATGAACGTAACATTGATTTTTCATTGCCGTTGAGATAATCAGAACAATAATTGTCTATTATCGAGTCATTTTTTTTCGAAGAACAATTGATAATTAAAAATTATATTTGTTGAGCTAATTGCGTTAAATTTTTTTTTTTTTTTTTTTTTTTTTTTTTCAATTACTTTTGCAAAAATATTTATTTATTTATTTATTTTTTTTTTCCGGTATTACAAAAAACGCAAAAGTACTATACACGCAAAAAATTTTTATCAAAAATATTTTAACGAGCTTTAATAATTTCTATCTTAAGTAATCGTTAAATTTTATTTATCGTAATAATTCATTAATTCATAAAACGAATAAAATCTCTTTCTCTCCTTTTCTCGTGGAAATAATTCAAATTCTTATATATACGGCAAAAATAAAAGCTACGGCCATTACCTTTATACAAGCGCATAAATACAAAGGGAATAAAGAAAGTTTCTTATTGTTGCCAAATCGGATACATGCCAGCGGTGTTGTACACGTTCCGAGGGAATTCGGAGCAAAGGACATACACGTATACATACACACAGAGCATAAGAAAATGCGGAGAGATCATAAGTTCCGTTGTATCAAAGTATCAATTCTGTCCCTCCTTTTATACACAATGGAACGAGGCGCTCGACGCGCCGGTAAACTCCGACAAGGCACACATATGTGTACACACACGCATGACTTTACTTCGTAATACATTGAGTCGTGTGCAACGATTGTATATAGTTATACTCGACACGAGCAAGACCGCAAGATACGCGTGTCCTGTACCACGTATGTGTACAAACACAAACACACACACACACACGCACGCACGCACACACATACACAGAGACACGTATATATGTGGGTAGATAGAGCAAAACCATCGAATATACGTATCTGTCGCTCTTCGGTCAGCGGTATATTGCGACGATCTTATAAGGGTGGATGTACGAGTATTATACACGGCGATCTATATGTGTACCGTCCGAGAACAAAAAGGTACGTCACGCCTGAAAAGGTAATGTCGGTGGTTAAAGGTTAAGATTTGCTTTCCCGTGTTATGCGAACTTTAAGCGTTCCTTTGTATATTTCATTATCGTTTCGTTATTTATTTTAACTTGCTTTAACAAAATTTATTCACATCATGATTCGCAATTATTTTTTCGTAATTAATTTCGTCTTGTTTCCTTTTTTTTTTTTTTTTTTTTTTTTTTTTTTTTTTTTTTTTTTTTTTTTTTTTTTTTTCTATTCAATGGTTTTTTAAAACTTAAATGGTTTTTGAAAAATATAAATATAATTATCTCGAAAGTGAAAATACGGATATGACAAGCGACGCGATAAAAGAATTAAATGAAAAGCAAACGTGATAAAGAGACGATAGAAGACGTAAACGATTACGTGAAATATGTAGAAAACTACGAAAAAGAAAACAGAAGAAAAAACGAGAGAAAAGTGCTAGAAAAAAAGGAGATAATCGAGCGGCAATCCACAACAACGAGAGAGAGAGAGAGAGAGAGAGAGAGAGAGAGAGAGAAGCAAGAGGGAGGATATAAGTATAGAATCTTTTGTGGCTCGCAACACAGCACGACCTGCCTCAATTCTGTCAGCCCCGCGTCGTATGAATTATGGTTACCGCCGTCAAATGGCAATTCGTTTCCTTTCCCCCCGCCCCCCCCCCCGCTTCTCCTCCTCTTCCCGTTTGGATAAAAAGATCCTTCGGTGAAGATATAATCGCGGGCCGATATAAATCGCGCGAGAGCGCGTCCGCTCATTTTCGTAATGGAAATCTCATCGCGCGCTCGATTGTCTTTTTGTGTAAAGCGAGAGATATATCGGTGACTTTTCTTTTAAATCGATTATTCTTCGTAGCCGATACACTCGTTTCTTTTTCTTTTCCTTTTTTTTTTTTTTTTTTTTTTTTTTCCATTCTTTTTGCGAAAGATTTATCGAAACGAAAATTCAAGTGCGCGCCTTGCTATGTACGAATGGTATAACGTATGCCGTGTTATTTCATATATCGTTTCTCTCCTTTTCGCTGAACGCCGACGGAAAAAAAGTATTTAAATTTATAGCGCTATTTTACTCGAGATATTAATTTTATACCGATAAATCTTTCTTTGCTCTTCTTGTATAGACAAAATATTTATGTAGCGAAACTTCAAAATATATGTATATATATATATATAAGCTGTGCTTAAAAATGATTTTACTCGATACTTATAATTACGATTTTTTGTTTCATTGCTTTTTTTTGTTTTTATTTTTTATTTATTATTTTTTTTTTTTTTTTTTTTTTTTTTTTTTTTTATTCTTAAACAAAATTTATGAATTTTTAATTTACTGCACCGTAATAAAGTTTTCAACGAGATTGTACAGATATAATAAAAGATATTTCGAAAGTACAAAAATTCTTTGTAAAATTCTTTAACGGCTTAATGAATTATTAACAAAGGATTTAGAAATTAAGACATAAAACGAAGTGTTTTACGATACATTATTCATAAAATTAACAATTTCGTAAGATTTTTTAAATTATCTAATAGTGAAAAATACTTTAATTAATAATAGTAATTAATAAGTGACAAGATCGAAGGCGCACTTGGAAATTTCAAAATTATTTATTATGCGCGTATTATGTAAAGAAATAAATTTCATTATTTTAAGTAAAATACTTTTACCTGCTTTATAAGATAAAGTTTAGTATAACGCTGCATAAATTAGCAGGTGTATTAATAAAAAAAAAAAAAGAAAGAAAAATTTTAACATTTTGAGAAAAATTAGAGATTTTCGCGATAAAAAAAAAAAAAAAAAAAAAAAAAAAAAAAAAAAAAAAAAAAAAAAAAAAAAAAAAAAAAGGGAAAAGAAAACGTAGCAATAAATAAGATGAAACGAGTCGAGCGATGCACCTCTTGGTTCCTAAAATTTCACGTGAATACCTCTTCCGGTGCGCGCTCCGTCTTTCGATGATAATAAAAGAGGGGTAAATCTGCGCCGTCACGTCGTTGTTTCAAACATACATGTATATGTATATATGTAAAATCAGCCGGTGTACATATATATATATATATACACATACACAAACACGAATCTACAGCAATCGGTGTGTATGTGCTATACACAGCACTGCTAGGATATTTAATACACCCGTTGGAGATGAGAACGTGAGGATGCAACTCATTACGACAGATGTCCGTTTGCTCTCTCTCTCTCTCTCTCTTTCAGTGGGAAGACGCTCGCGGAATCAAAACCGTCCTCTACCTATATTCCACGATTCCCTTAAAGAGGCAGAGGGGAAGAGAGAAAAGAGAGAGAGAGAGAGAGAGAGAGAAAGATGTTACCGATGTAACGATGCAAGTTTCACGGAAGGTAAATAAATCATTGTGATTCTTTTATTCTTTTATTATTTATTTATTTATTTTATTTTTTTTCATTGTCTATTCTTCTTTTTCTTTTGTTGCAAGCAACCACTTGCCCACGACTTAAACTTTTCACGACCGAGTTTTGTTTACTACCCTTCCTGTGGATCGAAAATTTTTATCGCATGAATTTATTTGCTTAAATTTAAATTACCATATGAATTATCGTGAAATTTTAAGGCTATATAATTTTTATTAAACAGTTCTCATTTTAAAGTTCGCCACCTAAGAAAAATGTGCGTTCAGTATTTAGTAAATCATCAATTATTATTATTATTATTAACAATTCGTACATCGATTACATTATTAACTCGGAGTACGGCATATATTCTCATCTTAGTTATACAAAAAGTAAACTCGCATACGTAAGCAACATCTTACCCGTTAACGTGAAGGTGCGCGCGTTAATCGTAAAGTTAAAAAAAAGAAAGAAAAAATGAAGAGTCGGCATCGATTCGAACAAGAAGGAGAGAATAAGAAAATTAGTCATAGGAAGAAACCAACACCGGCGCGGTATAATTCCTATCGACAACAAGCTGGCACAAGTTACACAGAAGCGAGCGAACGAGAGAAAGAGAAAGAGAAAGAGATAGGCGATAGATAGAGTTGAATTTTGTTCCCGGTCCCACAGTCTTGGCACTCGAACATATGGTTCACGGAAAGCACAGCGGCGCTTATTGGCTCCGTACATATATATATATATATATATATATATATATATATATATATATACAAAAGCCGTAATCTGGCAATTTATCACAGGATGGAAGTACGAACACGACGAGGACGAAGCTCTTGGATCCTTAACGATTTTATATGCGTATACATACGTACACGCGCGTACGTGTAAGCTTGTGCGTTAAAGACCGAAGACGATTCGATGTTACGTTATACGAGAGACTGGCAAAGATTAAAGCTGCGTAACGCTTACTACTTGTGTATATATACACACACATACACATACACACACACATATATATATATACACGTGTACGTTTAACGAAATATTCTCACATTATGGTTCATAACGTTTGTGAGTCTAAAGATCGTAAAAATATTTGGGATCGATATTTTCTTCTCGTTTGATTGTATTTCAGTTTTAATAAATAGAAAATTATATAATCATCGAATATTCGTAGTTAATGTATACTTTTATGTGGATATTTTAAGGATCGGTATGTTCGATAAGGATATGTATGTTTGTTAATAAATCAAATTCGTTATATAAATATTTATATTAAATTAGTATGTTTTTTCATCTTAATAATTATATTTAAAAATTCATTATTAAAAGTAAAAATATTAAAATGCTTTATAAAAAAAAAAAGCAAAAAAATCGTTGAAATTAATTCAATTGTCAATAATTTATTCGACGTTGTTGAATTTGTAAAATAAAAATTGTCACAAAATATCAAAGTGATTAAAATCAATGGGATGAGAAAGAAAGGTCAATTAAAACACTAGAAATTATGGATATTAATCGTTTATTAGAATTAGCTAATATTCTGAAAACATATGAACATTTGTACATGTGTTTTGTATCTTGAGGTACTTGTGTATGGCATTTTCAAATACATATTTCACAATATATAGCCTGTCGTCGATCGACGATCGTCGTTCGACCGTATCACCATTTGGCTATAACATATCGCATCTTTGTCAATTTTTTTTTCCCTTTTTCTTCTTCTTCTTCTTATTCTTCCTTTCTTTTCTTTTACTTCTTCTTTGTTTTCTTCTTTTGCATTTGCATTACTGTATAATATATTTATATTTATATAACCATGTATGTATAAGTACTTAAAATCGCGACGGCAGTATGAGCTCGTACAGTATATCGAAATAACCGCTCGAAAATATCGCGCGATTAAAAACACTTTTATTATTTTTATTTTTTTTTTTTTTTCACCGCCACTTGACACTTTTGTGCATACGCTCGTAGCTTTTTTTATTCTATACCTTTTTTACTTTTTTTTCTTGCTTGTCTTCCTTTACTTTTTTTTTTTTCTAAAGAAAGGAAAAAATGAGAATAGAAGTGAAAAAATCACACGTTTTCGAAAAATTCATTTATAAAATCATCTCGTAATGCTTAATTATTCTCATCGTCTAATATAGCTAATTCTTTTATTATTAATATCATCAATATCATTAATATTTTGTTTATTTCACATTACCATACCGATAAAATTTGTCGTTAAAAAGGTCGTTTCTTTTACACTCATTGAGAAATAAAAAGAAAAAGAAAAAATAAAAATACGTAAAATTATTTTCGAGATAAAAAATAGAAAAAAAAACGTGCGCATAGCTTTCTCCCTTCCCCTCCCCCCGCCCCTCTCTCTCTCACTCACTCTCTCTCTTTCTCTTTTATTCTTTCTACGTAAGACTAGACACACAACTCCGGGGCGCCGTACGAGTTAGTTCGGCAGCCGATATGTATTAACACACAACGCGACGGACAACGATATACGAATCTTAATTGGAAAGCGACAAAGCCGCCACGCGCAACTGATTGCTGATTGGCTTTTGTCGTTCGCTCTCTCGTCGTCGTCGTCGTCGTCGTCGTCGTCGTCGGCGGCGGCGTCGGTGGCTCGTTTTCTTTTATCCTTTTTACTCCGGCCACCGACACTTATTCCTTTCTCTTTTTCTCTCTTTCTCTCTCTCTCTCTCTCTCTCTCTCTCTCTCTCTCTCTCTCATTTTCGCACGCACGTTCTCACGATTGCCTGTAATCAGAGCTGGATATATATTTCGGAAACGACTGGATTCTATGCGACTTTTTTTTTTCTTTTTCTTTTTCTTTTTAATCTCGCACTCCTCGTCGTCGTCGACGAATTAACTGAGTTATTACGAGCGCCGTAAAAGCAAACACGTTCTCCATATGCCGAAGACGCGCGTGTATGTATGTGTATATATAATACGCGATGAGAAGTAAAATGAAAAAATTCATTTCAAATTTAATCCTCTTATCGGAAATTTGTTGACAGTTTCAATTAACATTTAAATACGAATGTCAATTTATTTAGAATATATTTTAATAATTTTATTATTCAATCGTTATAAAAAAAAAAAAACTGCCGATGACATACATACACACATATATATATACATGCATACATACCAAAGTTTCACAAGAAATTCGTAAAACTTTTATATCTTTTTACTTCAGCATTGATGTATAATAATCGCGTCACAATTAAACGTTCTAATCAAAAACTGTGTATATATATATATATATATATGTATGTATGTATGTATGCTCGATATATAATATACACGAAAAAACAATCGTTCATAACGAATCGAAAAAACAATAAATTCAGCTAAAGAGACGCATAGAATAATTTTTATTTATAAATACTACATCTAACATGGTACATTCTTCTTGTTTATTACATTTACCAGTTTGTTTTTTTTTTCTTTTTCTTTTTTCTTTTAACTCTTGCACACAATCATATAGACAAAACGCTTTTTAATATTGCTTTATTTATCAGGTAAAGTGTGCTTAATACCTAAAGATCTCGTATCTATTGTTAATTAATCTTATTTATTATTCATCTCGTTTATTTTAAAATTATTACAACGCTAAACACCTCTCTCTCTCTCTCGCTCTCGCTCTATCTCTCTTTTGCTTTCTCTTCCATACTTAGCTATTTTATTCGAAATTTAATTTACCGTACCACCTGACTGAGTATTTTAACTATATTATTTATTGTTATTTAAGATTCAATGCCCAAAATCGGAAGTCTTATTGTTTAATGGCCGGAAGTTGTTTAGTGAATGAACGAGGCGTTT
Organism: Chalcis sispes; assembly: GCA_949987625.1. Classification (NCBI taxonomy): domain Eukaryota; kingdom Metazoa; phylum Arthropoda; class Insecta; order Hymenoptera; family Chalcididae; genus Chalcis; species Chalcis sispes. The sequence goes on from OX465096.1 coordinate 54,550,996, forward strand.
TGAGAAACAGTCGATAAAAATTAAATCCGGAAGATATCAATTTCAACGTTTACATATTATTATATTATACATTTTTGGTATCGATAAAATTTTCGCTCGGTATTAACATGCAAATGCGTTCTAATCAAGATGTTGCTTACTTAAGAAAATAAAAATAAAAAGGAGTAGAAAAAAAATTATTAATAATAAACGTTAAATATTGTAAAAATATATAATGCAATAATTACACTATAGACTGTCTTGAAAAAAAAAAAAAAAAAATTACAAACTTGTTTCTTAAATTACACACGTCGTATTCAATAGAAACGGTTAATTACCGCTCAGACGGTTATAATTTCGCTTCGCCTTCCAAAATTTAAAGGCTTCGATCTTTATTTTGATGTATATCTTAAGAGATTGTTTCTCAAAACGCAACGTGTAATTATACTTTCTTATGTAATACTTTCTACAAATAAAAAATAATGTATAAACAGGATGAAGAAGAATAAAATAAAAAAAAAAAGTAATAATAATTATCACAGGTATATGAATAAAAGAAAGTATGGATAAAACATAACAATGATAAAGAAGAAGAAGAAGAAGAAGATGAAGAACGCACAATGGGAATTGTGAAATAAAAAAACAATTATGGATTTGGGTTTGAGAAATAAAATATATTTATAAAAACAAAATTAAACGCATATAAAATAATACAGTTCGTAAATATTATACTTCTATCTAGCATATAAAGTTCACAATCATTCACTCGCGACAAAAATCACTCTTACGCACAATATTTATCACTCATTCCGCTCTCTCGCATTATTTATTTTTCTTTTTTTTTTTTTTTTTTTCTTTTTTTTTTTTATTTTTCTTCTTCGCATTCGCATATTAACCTCTCGCGCTCTTAACCGACGTTATACAGGAACAAAAACCACATGTCGTTAAATAATTAGTGTAATCTATCGCCGCTGAGCTTTAGTGTGTGTTTGTGTGTATGTGTGTATCTGTATTTTTTATTCATCTTTCTTATTTAAATTCTTGCTTCTTTTTCTTTCTCTCTTTCATATTCGCTTTCTTTCAAAATCTCAAGTATGGCACAAGTAAATTGAAAAGAGATATTACAATTGTTGTTACATGCGCACACGTTTCGTTTAGTATACAATTATATATTTTCCATACTTTAATAACACTAAAAAACGAAAAAAAAAAAAAAAAAAAAAAACAAATTTAAAAAACAAAACAAAATTTTTATCGTCGTATGTAAAAATTGTTATCTTTTGTTAGGAGCGATTACGAGCAATTCTCTTCGATCGGTGTCCTTCCGAATATATATCTAGAGACCGTCGCGATTTGATATTTATTATTCTTATTATTATTATTTTTTTTTTCAATAAAAAAAGAAATAAAGATAAAGTGAATCCCGGCGGACTCGAGAGATGACAATGAATGAAAGGAGAGTTGCTCGAAATCGTTTGGCTGCTCTTTGTGCGATTAAAATATTTCCGGCGACCTGTTCATTTTATTCAACGCATATATTTATATTTATTTATATTTATTTATATTTATATCACTATGAAATCTCAAAGGAATGCCCGTGTTTCGCGCGCGCGAACGACGCGTATTCGCGATTGCGCTTTTTTATTTTATCGTTTTATTTTATTTTAATTTTTTTCTTCTCTCTCCCTCCTCCCCCCCTCTCTCTCTCTCTCTCTCTCTGTCTTCTCTTTTGTTTTCGTTGACGACGACAATGCGAAGCACCGACATGCCGCGGCGACGTAAAAAAAAAAAAAATAACAAAAATAATATAATAATAATAATAATATTAACTATTCGCCGGCGGCAACGGTTCCGTCGTCGTCGCCCATTTCGAAATGCCGAAAAAGTAAAAAAGAAAAAAAAAAATAAATAAATCAAAATTAACGCGAAATTTGAAAAAATTATCGCAACGTGTCTGACATAATATCGAATGAATCTGATAAAAGCATTCGATGTGGAACAGAAGAGAGGGAGATATTAAAGAATAAGCGAGTAAAATTGTCAACTTAACCGATCGACGTTAGTAGATCGTTAAAATTCAATTGTACAAAGTGTCCCCCTCCCCCCCCCCCCCTCTTCCTAAATAATAGCGAGCGCGAGTTAATACATTGTCACTTGGGAAAAAAATATATCGATTCAAGCTCAAAGATGTATGTTGCATTTTTTGATCAATCGAATTTTTAAGCTAAAACGAAAAAAAAAGAAATGATAATCGTCCCTCCTTTAATTTTTTTCATCGTCGTTCTACCCTTTTTGCGCTTTTTAACTATAATGTAGAAATTGTTTAAGTTATCGAAAATAGTAAAACGTGGCGTTTTTTTTTTCATTTATTAAGTATTTTTTAAAGTGAACATTTTTATATTTGACATTTTACTTTCGTAAACGTTAATGTTAATCTAATTCTTATGATTTATTTTTAAATAATCATTTATCGTATAATTAATTTAAAGACAGTAAAATTGTCGAGAGATTATTTCTTTTTTTAAAATTTTTTTGATAAGTTATAATTATCGATTTAAATAAAAAAGAAAAAAAAATCGAAGTTCGATTTTCTTTTAAAGAAACCGATCGTGCCGAAGAAATTACCAATAGTTTTTTCTCTGTAACGTGTTTTATCCTTTTTTAGCTTGTTGTTTGTTCGAGCATTGTTTCCTCCTCTCTTTTTATCACATTATTATTATTATTATTATTATTATTATTATTATTATTATTATTGTGCTCGTTTATTTAACGCAACGTTTGTCCGTAAATTTTTTTCCATTTATTCGTTTGTAAATGTCTAATGGTGCAACGTCAATTAGAATCGAATTCGATCAATTTTCAATGTCCGGTTGATTTTATATTTTTTTTTTGCTTTCTTCTTTTTTTCTTTTTTTTTTTTTTTTTTTTAAGATTCAATTCGTCGATTGCATCGATACGGTCGAGTAAGAAACTTTGCAATTTTTATCGATCGATTAAACTGATAAATAAATTAGTTATTAATAAATGGAAATATTTCGATGAGATGAGGTCCACCGTATACGTGTTATACAAATACGAGATTGTCGTACATATAAGCGAATGATAAATGTAAAATGAAAATCGTACTCGCGACTTGAGTTGTTTATTACATTAACGAATTATGCAGCCTATTGCCATTTTATATTGCGTGAAAATAAAATTTTATGTAGAAGACAAAATTTAAAAACAAATTTAAAAAAAAAAAAAAAAAAGTAATAATTTCATCCAGAACAGAATATCTCAAGAGTTTAGGAGTAATAAGACGACGAATAAATTTAAGGAGAAAGTTAACACGAATACAAAAAAAAAACGCCAATGAAATAATAATAATGATGATGATAATAGTATCGATTACGATAGCAATAATAATGCTATGAAGCGTTTCACAAGCGAGCGAGCCGGTTTCAATCATTATTATTCATTTATATTCTTTTTCTGATTTTATTTCATTAATTTTCAATCTGCATAAAATTTCGTTATATTAATCACTCGAATAGAAAAGAGTAAAAACGTATATATTTATATTTGTCGCACGTAACGATTTCTTCGTCTTAAAACCGAAAACAATGTAAACGTCAACTCTTTGGAGAAAAAAAAAATTTAGATACGAATTCTCTACGCGAGAAAAGAATGTAAATTAATAAGAAAAGAAAAAAAAAAAAAATAAGAAAAGCGAAAAGTTTAGATTGACGTAATGATTAGTGATATGTCAAGCAGTAATACTGTATACTGAGTTTGTAAAATAGGAAATAAAAGAAAAAAAAAAAAAAAATAAATAATAATAATGTATTATAAAGGCATTACACAAGTATCAACAGAGCAAGACGATCAATTTATATTACTATCGTATTTTTACTTCATATCATTGTTAAAGTATAAAAAAAAAATTTTTTTTCAACAAGTTTTTCATATCTTTTTTACGATCGAGTACGAATAAAAGTGAAAAGAGGAATAAGAAAAAAAAAATTAAAATCAAACGAAGTAAATAAATAAAAAAACAATCGAGCGATAATTGAATAATTCATTGGATTTTCATAGTCGCAACTAGATCAATTAAAACTTTTTTTTTTTCATTTTATTATTCGCACGTACTTAGCTCTTCGCCAAGTTAACCTTTTCAAAATATTAATAAATAATTTATTTAAAAGTTGAAAATTTGTTTTTTTTTTTTTTTTTTTTTTTTTTCATTTTTTATCATTTTTCTTGAAATATATTTCGTTTTTTTTTTTTTTTTTTTTAAATTTCTTTTCTTTCTCGTTTTGTTTCGTAAACGAAGGTCTAGTATTTAGGAAAGGTTAACGCTAAATGGTAGGTAAAAAATTTGGAATAATTTAGATTGTAAGAAAAAAAAAAAAAAACGTAAAGATCTAGAGGTATTTTTAAAAAACGATTTTTATTTTATTTTACAAAAATATTTTAGACAATAATAATTATAGGTTGGCCAGTTATTTTCGATTTGGCACTATAGGTATATATCAATAATTAGTAGTGTGTCAATTATATTTAAAAAAAGTTACTTTGGCGATTGGACTTTTTTTTCGTCTAGTCGTTTATATCAACAATTACAATTATCATTATATATATATATATACATATATATATATATATATATATATATTTATGTATATATTTATGTATATATTTATAAGTATGCCTATCATATTTAACGTATTTTGTACAATTCATAAGCTTCGAAGTTTTTCCCTCTCTTCCTCTCTTTATCATTAATCCGTCTTAATAATTTTTCTTTTAATTATTTTTCATCGCTACTCACTTATAATATCTTTTTTATTTTTTTTTTCATTTGCATTTTTATTAATTTTATTTTATTTTATTTTTTTTTTGTTCTTATCGTCGGCGCACTCGGAAGCTTGTAAGTCACCCGACGCGATCCGCGAAATCGATCGCGCGTGCGATGGCTAACGAAATAAAATAAGAAAAAAAAAAAAAAGAAAAAAAGGAAAAAAAAAAAACAGAAAAAAAACGTATTAAAAGAAAAAATCGATCCTCGAGCGATCGACTTCGCGCATCTCGTGCGCCGGATAACAAAGCGCTCGTCGCAAGCTAACCAGATATGCGTTTTTTTATAATAATATCGCGAGTACACGCGCGTACTTCGGAATCGCTCCTTGGCGCGCAACACCTCGAATAAATAGATTTTTATGCGCGCGTGTAAGTGTTTATGTGTGTGAGTGCGTGTAAATGTGGATGCGATATAGAGAAGGCGAGTTTTCGCGCGCTTATCACTCGATTTCTCGATAAAATATTACCCCATTGAAGAGTAGTAGCGGTTACGGCAGAATTCTCTATCGGCTCCTTTGAAACAAAAGAATTTTCACGCCCTCAAGTGGACCTTGTGCTGGTTGTTCATCTTCTTTTTGTGTATCTCGAGGTGCTTCATCATGTGGTCCTTGCGTATGAACCCCTTGCCGCAATTATCACAGGCGTACGGCTTTTCGCCGGTGTGGAGGCACGTGTGCCGCCTGAGGTCGGTTTTGTGGTTGAACTGCTTCGGACAGATCTCGCACTTGTAGGGCTTGTCGCCCGAGTGCATCTGCAGGTGCTTGGCGTGCAGGTACTCGTGGGAAAAGCGCTTGCCGCACTGGGTACACTTGAAGGGCTTGTCGCCCGCGTGGAAGCTTTTGTTGTGCTGGGTCAGGTAGCAAGCCTTGTTGAACACCTTGTTGCACTCGATGCACTTGTGCAGCCCGTTCTCTGATATGTAGCGTGAGTCCATGTTGGTGCTCGTCACCTGGTGCTCCTTCGTCGTCGCGACCTTCCTGTCGGTCTTTTTGTCCTTGAGGCTCGCCCGCTTGCAAACGATGTTGGGGTCGAGTTCCTCCTTTGCGGCTATGTGCGGTAGGTTATTGTTCGTCTCCCGCTGCACGTGATGTTGCTGGTGTTGATGTTGCTGCTGCTGCTGCTGCTGCTGTTGACTCGAGACGACTTGCGATTGTTGGAGCTGCTGGTGTTGCTGGAGCTCCGAGTACGAGCCGACGATGATGGTACCGTCGGTGGATTGCATTACTTCCATACCGCTGAGGCATTCGTACTGTGGCGGCGAATTTTGATAAATGTCGTGGTAATTCGAGACCGGCGACTCGAACGATCTATCTTGAGGAGGTATGTTCTCCTCGGGACTTAGCCCCCCCACGTTAACGGCCTCTGCTGAATTTTGGCCAATTAAGATCCCGTTGGCAATGCTTCCGAATTGAGTGAAGCTCGGCAGCATTTTCTGCTGCTGGTGGGTGCTGAAAGTGCCAAAACTGGGCAGCATCTCCTGGTGTTGTTGTGGTTGTTGTTGCTGGGTCGTCGAGCTCGACATGGAGAGCATGTCGGCGTGGTTACCAGTAGTTGTTAGCTGGTTGGTAATAGACTCCAGCAGGCCCGGGATGCTGGTAATAGTTGTAACGTGGGGGGGCAAGGCGTTTGGGTACGGTTGATGAGGCATCGTAGTACCCCCCATCATGGGGCCCGACGGGGGCGAAGCCATCGCCGCCGGTACCACTCCCCCCATTATGGGCGAAGGAGAGCTCATGTGGTGGTGGTGGTGGGCCCCCGTAGCCATTGGCGAAGGCGAACTCATGTGGACCGGGTGCTGTTGCATGGGGGATATGGGTGAATTCATTGGATGGTGGACCCCCGAGGCCCCGATTTGCGAGGGCGAACCCATTGGCAGGTGGTGGTGGTGGTGGTGGTGGTGCTGCTGCTGCTGCTGTTGCTGCTGCTGCTGAGACACTTGCTGCTGCTGCTGCTGATGGCCCAACTGCTGTGGGGACGGAGAATCCATTTGCGGATGGTGGTGGTGCTGCTGGTGTTGGCCCATTGGGGACGAGACCGGAGAACCGAGGTACATCAGGTTGGACGCCATTATGACCGTTGAAGGTTGCTGGGCCTGCAGGGGGCCCGGTTTCTGGCCTAACGCCGCCTGCACCACCGTAGCCTCGTTGCTGCTGCTGTTGGAACTGTTGTTGGTGTTGTTGTTGCTGCTGCTGCTGTTGTAAATGGCCGGGGTGCTGGTGGTGGTGGTGGGCGTGTGGAGCAGGCCCCTCGTTGCCTCGCCCGAGGGACCTGCCATCAAGTTTGGGGGACTGCTCGATGAAGAGAGTTCCGGAGAGTTACGACTGGCAGCAGCGGCGGCGGCGGCCCTCGCGGAGTTGCCGTCGCGACCAGGGTGATGGTGCGCGCTGATGGGCAGGTTTGCTGGGTCAGGCTGGTTACTCTGTTTCACGGCGTTTTTATGAAGCGTCGTGTTGTAATGCCTCTTGAGGTGTCCCGAGCTCGTAAACCACTTGTTGCACGCGGTGCAGTTGTAGGTCTTTGGCCTGCGCGCTTCGTTGCTTTTCCAAGGCTGACTGCCGCCGAGGGGCGGGGGTTTAGGATTTTGTTGTAGCAGTCCGGTAGGAATTGGGTGGCCGGGCATCGGCTGCGTACTCGTAATTATAGGCGAACCGGGGTGTCGAGGTGGCTCGACCGGCGACATGTGCTGCTGACCACGCATGAACTGGTTTTGCTGCTCTTGAATGGGCGAAACACTGTCCATGGGGCCCATGGGCGACAATCCCGGGTGGTAGTCGTGTGGTTGCGAGGCCGGTGGCCAACTCAGCATAGAACTGACCGAATGCGTGGCGCCGCGAGATTGATGTTGCTGCATCACTTGATGCTGCATTTGCATGTGCATTTCTTGCTGGTGCTGTTGTTGAAGCCTCATAAATTCTTCTTCATACCTATTGGTGCAATTAAAAAAAAAAAAAAAAAAACAATTGTTAAAGGCAAACGAATAACAAACCTGTTATTTATATTTTTTATTTGATAAAAAAAAATTTAGGACAACATTTAAAAATTTTAAATTACTTTATTAGTTTTTATTATTTTACATTTTTTAATCATATTATCATCAAATACTGCAATTAAAATCATGCAATCATTTTATGATATTTACAGTTAATTATCGATTAAAAAAATTTAAAAAAAAAAAAAAAAAAAAATTTAATATTCACGATTAAAGCACGCAAGAGTGTAAAAATACACATTCATTAACAGATATGAATAAAAATAAAAATCTGAGACGAACCTGTGAGTTTGAACTTTGTGCGAATCGAGATCCAAAATCTCGGCCTGCTCTTCGGGCTCTTGCTTAACTTCGCTCTTGACCACAACTCCAGAGGCGTAATCGTATCCCGTTTGTTGTGGATGCTGCTGCTGCTGTTGTTGTTGTTGTTGTTGTTGTTGCTGCTGTTGCTGCTGATGTTGGGGCGGCGAGGCGTGCATCTGTTGCTGCTGCGTCTGCGCCTGATTCGATTGCGTAACCTGCTGCTGCTGCTGCTGTGGGCTACCGGCCAACTGTTGATACTGGGGAGGTTGTTGGGGTTGCTGCTGCGACTGTGCCGCCGATGGATACGAATTCGCGGCCGGCGAGCTCGGATGATTCGATCTCACGTGCTCGGCCAGCTGGTTGGCGTCCTCGCACACGACGCCACAGTTGTCGCACTGCAGCGAGCTGCGGGGACTCGTCGAGCTCACCGAGTTCGTCCTCTCCGGGGCGAAGTGTTGCGAATGCTGATAAGGATGGTACCTCGCGTAAGCCACCGGTTGAGTCCGCGGCGTCGGCCCGCCCGCGTCTTCCGTCCTGTCTGGCGAATAATGATGCGGTAGTATGTATGCGGCATCATTGTGCATGTAATACTGCGACTCGTTGAACATCGGAGCAGGGAAGTGTTGATTAAAGTTCGGTTGTTGTTGATGGTGGTGCTGCTGCTGCTCTTGATGTTGCTGCTGCTGCTGCTGCTGTATTCTGACCGAGGAAGAAGCCGGTCCGCTCTGGGAGGGTGGCCTCGAGGAGGACTCGCTCGAGTCCGCCGGAGCAGTGACGCTGTCGCGCTTAACCGAGCCGGCGGCGCTCACGTGGCTGCCGGCGGTACTGCCGCTATTGTGATTGCCGGCTTTGCTGTTGTTGTTATTGCTCTCCTCCTGCTGGCTAGCTTGGTTGGCCCACTGAGTCAGTAGATTTTCCTGATGATAGCGCAGATGCACCTCGAGGCTATTGCTACTGTCAAAGTTCATGCCGCAGTCCTTGCAGCGTAGCTTCTCGCTCGCGCAACCACCAACGCCACCCACATACTGTTGCTGTTGATGCTGCTGCTCGACGACGCTCGTCATTTCACTCATAATAATAATAATAATTATATAGTCTCTGATTCGTTATCTCTTATCGATTGTCTTTCTTCTAAAGAACGAAACACTTCTTCCGTTTTGCGAGAGAAATTGCTTGAGTCGATTATTATCTTCGTCTTCTACACTCGCGCACACTCACTTTTGCATATTATACAATTAAAAAATTTTTCTTCCTTCCTTTTTTTTGTTTTTTTTTTTATTCTTCTCAGCTAACCAAAACGAGAATAAAACTGAATAAAATAAAGAGGAGGCTTACAACGCGTTCTACATTTATCACGAACGCGTGTCCGAGTCGCTTGAAATCCAAGGTGCGCGCTTGAATACCGTGCTTAAGCTACGCGTGGAGCTAGCGCGCCAAATGGATGGTTCCCAAGCGCTCGACGTCATTCTCGTCCGCGAGTCTTCAAAAATTTATTAAAATTTTTACAAAACACCGTGCGTTCGCGCTACCTTTTCTCTCTCTCTCTCGAAATTTTTCGAGACAAATTTTAATAAAAATTAATGGAGAAAGAGAGAGAGAGAAAAAAAAATAAAATAAAAGCCGAAAAGAAAAGAGACGAGTCGTCTTCGCCAGTGAATCACATGTTAGCTTGTCTTGTTTACCGTCGCGGGAAAAAAATGTAAGTACCTCGTGTGTAACAGTTCAGCGAGGCCGAGCCTCGTGGACGTCTTTGATTTCGACGTCGTTTCGTTTGATAAAACGTGTCACAAATTTATAACATCCAGGATTCTACTGTTCACCTTCCCTTCGCTACTAACTGCTACTCCGACACTACCTGTCGGACTCGTGCGCATCCTCTTTGCACTACTTTTATTTTATTTATGCGCGACGACGTTTTCGCGCTTTCATTGACGCTCCGCTCGACTCTGATTTTCGTCACCTTTGTATCGCGTGCACTTTTGCTTTTGTTTTTTTTTTGTTTTTTTTTTCTTCTTAACTTATCGATAAAATCTACCGGTTGGCGTCGTCTGTATACATGTACATATCTATGTATATATATTCGTTTTATTATTACGCGTTCGTACAGGTTGCCGTCGACGTAAACACAACGCACTTTGGTGACTTCTCGCTCGCTCCGTTTTTCGTTCCTTGCCGGCAGCACCGGCGTTACCGTGTGCGTGTTCACTTATATGCGTTTATGCATATATATACATATATAAATATACATACATGTATATATATATATATATGTGTGTATGTGCGTGCGTACGCGCGGCGCACTATATATAACTCGAGAGCGAGAGATCCGCGTCGTAGAACCGACGGCACTGTTCTGTCCGTTGGAATTCCGGTGCTCCGGCTCCGAGTCCTCCGGCTCTGTATCGCTCTCTCTCTCTCTCTCTCTCTCTCGCGTATGTACGTATATACGTGTAAGAGAGAGAGAGAGAGTATGTCTACACCACCGCGCGCCCAAGGAGATGCTTGGCTCGAGAATCCCCCCGTCGGCCCCTGTGGGGCCACCCCTCCTCGGCCCCTCTTTCTCCGAAGGCTTCCTTCACTCCTCCCCTTCGACGCTCTCTAGCTTACCTTTTCTCCCTCTCAATCTTTCCCTCTCTCCGTCTCTCTTACCGCTTGCTTGCTTGCTTGCCGAAGCGACGGCGGCATCATCCCCCTCCCCTCGTCCTATTCTCGTTCTCTCTTGCTCTCTCGCTCTCCGTCTTTGTCGCTCTTCCACCCCACCACCGTTTGGCTCGAGACGCCTCGAGGCAGTGAGCGGCTCGAGAGGCAGCCAACCAAATTTCAGAAGTTCACCTTTCTCACTCTCTCTCTCTCTCTCTCTCTTTCTCTTTCGCTTGTTGCCCTCGCCCTCTCTTTCCCTCTCTCACTCACTCACCTCTCTTTCTCTTTCACGATTCTTCTGCTTATATCTGAATTTTTCTCCTTTCCGCGCGCGTCTCGCGCTTGCTGATTCTCTCACATATTTTCTCTCTCTCTCTCTCTTACGCGCACCCTCGCTCTTCTTTCTTTTCTTTTTTTATTCTTTTTCACTCTTCTCGTGCGCGCCTCTCGCGCTTACTCGTATCGCTGCGGCTCTTTTTCTTCCTCGACGCGCTGTCTTATTGCCGTCTCCGTTGCTCTAACGTAGCCTCACAAATTTCTCGTCTCGTCGAAGGACGAGAAGAAAAGATAGAGATAGAGAAAGAGAGAGAGAGAGAGAAAGAGAGAAAGAGAGCAAGAGGGAATCCTACAGGACGCTGGACGTGCTGGACGCTGCTGCGTGTCTCTCGCCGCTGCTCCTGCTACCCCTCTCGCTCTTCTTCGACTTCCCCACTCTCTCTCTCTCTCTCTCTCGTTCTGTTTCTCTGCCGCAGTCTCGCCGAGTCTGCCCTTATCTCTTCGTCAAGTCTTTCCACCCTCGCCGCGCGAGAAAGACGAAGAGAGAAAGAAAGAGAGAGAAAAATTCTCTTGTCTATCTTGTGCTCTCTCTCTCACTTTCTGCCGGTCTGTCGTAAGAGAAAGAGACGAGAAGATAGTAGCGTGCGCGCATGCCGAAGCTATATTCTTGAGAGAGAGAGAGAGAGAGAGAGAGAGAGAGAGAGAGAGAGAGAGAGAGAGCACTGTACCGGAATAGCCGATAGCGCGATTCTCAGCACGAATTACGCGAAAAAGGGACATGTGGCGCGCACGGCAAAAACGCCCCGGACATGTATCTCTATCTCTATCTCTCTCACTCTCTCTTTTGCTCGCTTTCCATCAGTTTTAACCCCTTTTTATCCGGGAACGAACGTCTTTCATCTCTCTTTCTTTTTTTCGCGTCACGACGCTCTCTCTCTCTCTACTTTATATATATATATATAGAGAGAGAACGACGACGGATGGTGCGAGGTGATTTTCAATTTTTCCCGACTCTCCCGATCTCATACTCTTGCGAGCCGTACGTCGAGGGGGAGGTACTCGCGAAAATCGCTCGACGCGTAAGCGAACGCTTATTCGGTTATGTTTCTAGCTGTTAAATTTTTTTCTTATATTCGTAATTTATTTTTTCTTTCTTTTTATCAAAGATCGCGGACGGATAGATTTTTATTTAAGAATAATTGGTCGATATTATTTCGAAGCCGATATGCGTAATTAAAAGTTTGAAACAGTATTTAAAATCGAGTTTTATAATTTTTCGCCAGTAAATCGTCTTATAGAGATATTCATTTGAAATTAATGAAATTAAAATGCAAATGTTTTTCATATCATCAAGTTTTATAGTATAATTATTCGGAAGAAGAACATTCTAAATGATATTTTGATGGAAATGATAAAATCCATAATGTTTAAAGCAAAGCCAAAACTAATAAGAAAAATTTTTTTTCAATTTCAAATAAACAAACTAGTTAAAACTGTTTGTTACTCATGCAATATTTACCGGGTTACATATAAGATGGTAAAAAAAATTTGTTTTCTAGCTTTAAATTACGGAGAAAATTTCTGCACAGTTTAATTTGTGCGAGTTTTATTTTCAAACAGTACGAAGAATTGATAGTAAAAACGTTAAACAATGATTAATTAATTAAAAAAGACATATCGAAACAGCGCGTACATATTATTATTATTTATTCTTCCTCCTTATAAATTCTTCTGGATATTAATTAAAATAACGAAATTTGCACGTATCTCATTTTGCGCAACGGCGAGAAAGACGCCGAACAAAGACGGTGTAACAAACACCATTTAGAGGTTCGCCGTTATTTATATAACCTTGAGTATGTTTAGCTGCTTATCAAGTGGATGTGCGATTCGCGTACATAAACTTTCTTGTACGAAAGTGCGAACGTTATACACACGTGTAAAGTGTACGTAGAAGCGCGATGTTGGAGGAGAGAAAGGCAACGAATTTGACAAAGACGCCTCTTGTCGATACGAATACGTTCGCGAATTTTTAAACATATGCGTGTGTGCGTGTGCATGTGTGTGCGTGTGTGTGTGTGTGTGAATATTTTTCTACGTGTGTAACATACATATATACGTATACGTTGAATAGAGCAACGTTTGTAAGAGTCGTATTATCGATCGTTGAAGTTACGCGCGGAAAGGAAAAACACAGGCGCGTCGTCGAGGTTGCAAAATTTTTACACTTTTTTTTTTTTTTTTTTTTTTTTCTCTTTTCGTTTCATTCTTTCTCGATACTATGTGCTCAAACAAATTACCGATACTTTCTAAGCAACTGGGCTTCTTGGAACTTTTTTCATTTCGAAAAACATATAAACCTTAGACTAATTTTTTATACAAATGTATATAAAGTAACGTATTTTAAATGTTCTTTAATATTTTAAAAAAATAAATGTGTACGACAAAGAGACAATTATTATAAATATTACATTTCAATAGCATTTAAAAATAATATTTAATCAATTTTCTAAATCGTTATCGTAAAAATTTCCTTGATTTTTAAAATCAATTTTCATGCAATCAACTTACATTTTGTTCCCAACAACAGCACGAAAGAAAAACATTATATCGATTAAGATACTTGTTAAGCGATGAAAATAAAAAAATAAAAAAAAAAAAAAAAATTTCGTTTTAAATAAATTAAAAATTTCAAAGATATACCATCATAACGAAAAAGGTAATCGTTATTTAAAGAAATTACGGTATACAAAATCTTCCATTTCCTAATCTTGATTGTACTTTCCATTATAAAAGTTTGCATCAAGTATTTTTCTTGAAATTGCAATTTTTCATTAAAATTAAACTTTTCGAGCGAACTTGCGCATTCGTGCGTCTAATAACAAGATCAACTAGCGCACATTTAATTGAATATTATTTTAAATCCACGATAATTCGTCGAGTATTTTAAATTGAGAATAACTCGTTTAATTAATAGTCGATCTTACGTTATTCCAAAATAAAATTTCGAATTTTCAAGCTGATTGTTATCGAGGAAAGAAAAAAACAATCACTAACGCATAAACTAATCAAATATCGATAAAATCAAAATATACAAAGTAAGACAATTTAATGTAAGCCCCAACGTAATTTATACGATAAAATGAAAAAATGTAACTTTATTGGAGATAAACAAAGCGGAAGTTATAAATTTCAATGACTATAGCCATAGATCACGATTTGAGACTCGATGGACCGTGGCTCGATAACTCGTAACGATAAAACTTAAGGGGGTGATCTTACGAGGTCATACACTCGATGTCAAATGCACATCATGATCGAAAATTATCCCATCCACGGTACTCGACAAACGATCTTTCTAACTTTTACCGCTTTCGGACTGTCGGAGCGGCGGTAAAAAGTAAAAAAAAAAAGAAAAAGAAAAGAAAAAAGAAAAAAGAAAGAAAGAAAGAAAGAAAGCGGAGTGGAAGTGAAGGAAAGAAAAACGAAATAACGCGCGCTCGCCTCGCTTTTCTCACACTTTCCCGATGCTCTCGTTTTATTTCCACGGCGTCTTCGCTCTTTTTTTCTTTTGCGATGTTAAAATAAAATAATCCGGTATACGCTTTATATATATACATACATGTATATATATTTTCAAACCACCTTTGACCGTTCGTGTCTTGCGCTTTATTTAGCTTGTAAAAAATGTGGGTAACCTTGCATTTCCTTTTGCCACCTTTTTCTTAATATATATGTATATATATATATAAATGTACGTGCTTCCGTACACATTTGCTCCTACGCAGTTTTACCCTTTGCATACCGAATAAGCGCGAATGCGTATGTTTATTGCGACGCTTTGAATAGTAAAAAATAAGATATATTTTACGAATTACGATTTCACTTATATATACTCGTATATTATATATTTATATGCGTTAAAGTACGAAGAAAAATGCACGGTTTTGTACGATTTTTTAATTTTTTAATATTTTTATGTTACGTCAAATGAATTTTATAAAAATAATGTCGCAATTAGATGGAAAAAATATGTTTTTTTATGTAAATAAAAGTTTTGTTACTTTCGAATAGTACCTAAAGCTCGTGGCTAGATACAGAGATGTCGCCATGAGTTATCAAATCGCTGTCGTTCTTTTTTTTTAAATTTGAATTTTTTAAGAATTATATTAGCATCATACCTTGAGGCTTTGATATATACTTTTAGTAGATTTTTCATTATGTTTGTAAAAGATATGTAAATTGTAATACTTTTTATATTTTTGATTAAATTGTAATTTGCAAAATAGTAATGGTATTTTGTCGTAAAATTTTGATGTTAAGCGAATACACTATTCAATTGAATTCTTTTTTATTATCATTATTATTATTATTAATAATATTATTTAAATAACTAAATAAAATTTTAATTTATACATCTGCAATCACAAACATTTTATACAATAAAATTTGTTAATTCTGCTTAAAAAAAAAAATTGTTTATCACTCGATAGATATCAATTGAAATTTGTTGGCAAACAATTTGAATAGGAATATATTGAAATATAATTCAACTAAATTCTTAAGATAAAAAAAAAACTTTATGATAAATATTAATCATAATTTGAGAAGTGAATAAAAATGCTCTAAAAGTATAAAAACAGCAACTATTCTCTTTGATGCTCATGAAATTTTATACAATTATACATACTTTTTATAACAAAACAAATTACGTATGCATATTTTTTTCTTATAGCAATTAAAAATATTTAAATGTGATAATAATTTTACGAAACTTTATATTTTTAAAGCAAAGAACAAAAATAAGATTAAAAAAAAAAAAAATTAAAATCGAAATTGATTAAATTTACAATTAAAATTTTTATTTTTTAAAACATTTGTAAATCAATTTTCTATTTAGATTTAAAAAATACACCGAGTTGAAAAAAAAAAAAAAAAAGAAAAAGAAAATTTACAGATATTAAAATAGTAAACGGAGAAAATGGAAAATATCGCAATTTACGTATTTGAGAATTCATAAATCGATGAACTTGATATCGAATTCTTACGGGTTCGACGATTCCATGTGGACGTAAATTTGAATTCGCAAAATCGTAAATATGAGTTTCATTTTAGAAAACAATTCTTTTTCATTTTTTTTTCTCGTACCTTTATGCTTATCTTTTTTTATTTATTTACTTTTTTTTTATTAAAAAAAAAATAAATAAATAAATAAATTAAAAATAAATTAAAACTTTTTATTTCACAACTTTATAAATATAGTTTAAATTAAATTGTGTTATAGAAATGATATAATATACAACTGTGTGGATAAAATTCTTCACGAACATGATCATAACTTTTAATAAAAATTTTACCTACTCATTTTCTTAAATATTAAGCAAAACGTATAAATATCATAAGATTAATCTTCGTAAAGTAAATGAAAATTCACAGTAAATCGAAATATTTCAATGTATAAACGATTGAAGTATAAATTATTATAAATTATTAATGCAACATATTAATAGTTCAAGTCTACTTCTAATATGTGTATACATATTGCTCTCAATTAATGCTTTATGATTAAAGGATGGAAATAAAATTGCTAGTGTTATTTATGTCGATAAGGTTATTAACTACGGAAGCGTATAAATAATGGTTTATATATAGAAATAGATTTCATACAGTTGTATAAACATCGTTACACGTGGCTAATAAATATATTATAAATGAAAAATGTCGATTCGTTGAATAATTACGAATTCAAAAGCACAAACTTAAAGTCTCGCCTTACTTAAGTCGTTTATTTTTTTTTCTCAAATAAGGGTTCGAGCGTATATCGATATAAAGCTCCCAACATGTCGCATCCAACGTACGCGGGAATTTAATAGAAATAATTTATTTTTTTTTTCGGATATTACCGTTAAAATGCAATATATACACATGGAAATCGAAGTGGAAAAAGTAGCATTACCGAAAGCAAGAAATAGGGGAGAGAGTAGTAAGCGAGCGATTCGAATGGACAATAATTTCCATACTAACGTTATCTTTGAGCGTCTCTCTCTCTCTCTCTCTCTTCCCCTTTCCGAGTACAGTCCAAGCGGACTACGTGTCGGATTTGGATAACGCTAACTTGGCAAAGGGGATGTAGGAGGGGAGGCGAGGTATATAGACCAGAAGCAGTAGCCGCCCCTTACCGTCGACTTAAGCCTTCGACGCTCGGCATCTCTCTCTCTCTCTCTCTATCTTTTCTCTTCTCTGCTCTCCCGGTTTCCATTTCTCCGCTTGCTCGCTATGTGTATATGTGTATACGTGTATACATATATACATATACATTCGCACAACCCACACAGCTTACCTCGCACGTATGTATATATTTATGTACACGCATGTGCACGTTTGCATGTGTATATATATATATATATATATATATATATATATATGCGGGGTATTCGTGAATCAAAGTAAAAAGGCACGAGATGTAATCTTCGTGTTCTCTCTCGCGCGATTATTTTAACGCGTGGCCAGGATTTTCGGCTCGTTTTACTTTGTTCAGCATTCACGAAGAAATGTTATTTGCATCATTTTAATTAAATTTAATCGTTTTCATTTATTATTTTTTTTTTTACCAGCGTTCAAATATTGATATCTCAGGGGCGATTTTAAAAGCGTTTATTTAAAATATAAATGTTTCTATTCCATTTTATTGATATCGAAATATTTATTAGAAATGTATTGTATGTTAATTTTAAGATTTATTATAATTATTGATTCACATATTATCTTAAAAATACTATAAATATCTTTTTCTCTCAAAGATACTCCGTCAGTCAGTTTTTACACAGGTCAGCAATATTGTATATTGCAGAGATTGACGATAATAAATAAATATATATAAGATTCTACAGTCGATTCAATTAATATAAAACAAATAAGAAAGAAAATTTAATTCAATAATAATTCGTGCCAAATAATTTTAAAACTATTCAAATCAAAAAATAAAAAATAAAATTTATTCGA
>OX465096.1:54574026-54581526 GCA_949987625.1 Chalcis sispes
AATGAAAATTAATTAAGACCATAAAATTTTATTTTCATTTTAAAAACGACAACTGATCAAGCTTTTTCTAAACTTTTTTTTTTTTTTTTTTTTTCTTACAAATGCATTTTTAAAGCTAGACACATGTTTTGGATAACAATCACGTCTAAATTTCTTTGTTTTAACAATAGAGTATAATCGTGGTGCATCGCATAAACGCTCGCCTATCTTTGTATTACAGTAAGCATCATTTATTCCTGAAAAAATTAGATTCTATAGCTTGAGTTAAAATTTTTTTAATTAAAATTATCGATTCAACTGCAATTGTAACAACAAACAAATTATTTTTAGAGCGATTTTTTTTTTAAATTTGATTAAAAGTAACCAAAAAATAACTGGTTCTTTACAAGCAATACTTACAAGAAATCAATTAATTTCTTTTTAAAACAACCAACGTAACTGCAAAAAATCCTCGTTAACTATAAGCGTATACATGTACCAAAACAGAGGCGCAATTATATACATATACTTATACGTAAAGCGCATCGCAAAAGGCGTCGTTTACTCTCGCTCGTTTTGCGCCCAGCAGCAGCAACAGTATCCTTTGTGTCCTGAACTTTCGCGGCGCGATGCAAGATCGAGGGAGAGAGGGAGATAAAAAGAAGAGAGAGAGAGAGAGAGAGAGAGAGAGAGAGAGAGTCTCGCGCCGGGCCACGAACTAAAACTAAAACTAGTCTAACTGCATCCTGACGTCATCCTCCCCGCGAAAAGAGAACGCGAGTAAGAGAGAGAAAAAGAGAGCGAGAGAGAGAAAGAGAGAGAGAGAGAGAGAGGGAGAGCGTGTGCGAGAAAAGAAGAGGCGATTTGCCTTGACCTTGAAAGAGAGCGGTCCTCTCTCTCTCTCTTTTTCTCTCTCTCTCTCTCGCTCTCTCTCTCCCCAGCGTTGTTTGCCCGTGTGCTATACGTTCGGCACAATTAAACTTCTCTCTCTTTTGCTCTTCTGTCTCTACGTTTTGTTTTTAGTTTCGAGCAGCTCCATCTTTACTACACTCTCCTTTTTTACCGCGTGCGCACATATACACATGCATAAGTTCTCTCTTTCTCGCTTGCTCACTCTTTGTGATTCCGTATTTTTCTTGCATATGTGTAGCTTTTTTCCTCCTGCTCTCTCTCTCTCTCTCTTATATATACACTTGCGCGTTCTTTTCCATTTAGGTACTTTCGTTTTTATTCGCTCTCTTTCCACGAATCAAGCGCTTACACACATATATAGGATGTATAAACACGGTATACGTTATAACACTTGGCGAAGGTTTAGCTCGCGTGCGCGCGTGTACGCACTATCACCATTTTATACTTTTATCTCGTGCATTTTTTAGCTCGACGTCGTTGTTTTGCTGCTTTAGTTGTTATATTACTATTCTTCTTTTTTTTTTATAGTTCTTTTCTTTTTTTGCTTTTGTTTTCGTCTTTTGAACAGCGCCTTTTTTTGAGCTCCTTCTCTTCTCGGCTCATTGCTTTTCTCTCTCTGTCTGTCTCTCTCTGTTTCTCTCTTTCTCTCTCTCTCTCACCCCTTATTTTTTCTTTTATTTTTCTTTTTTCTTTTTTCATTTTTCGTTTTACTCGTTCAATCTTTTATTCTCTATCTCTCAACTCGCGTGTGTTCTTTTTCTCCCACCCTTCTCTCTCTTTCTCTCTTTCTCTCTCTCTCTTCATCAGTCTCTTTATTATTCTCTTCCTCTTACTCTTCCTTTCTTCTCTCGAGAAGCTTATCTGCTTCTTTCATTTTTCAAATCTGCTTCTTAGTCCACTCTCTCTCTCTCTCTCTCTCTCTCTCTCTCTCTCTCTCGCTCTTTCTCTTTCAGGACGAAAGATCTCTCCTCTCTCGCGGATTTTTAATCGAGAATCTTGTCTTAGCATAATAGACGCATCGATACAAGGTTTTCGTAGCTTGTTAACTACGACTATGTTCCTAGTAATTACAGAGTTTCATCTAGAATAGGCGTTTCGAAGCAGCAGAAATTATTCTCCCATTTTTATCGAATATCCTTTAGCAATTATTATCAGTGTTTTTTTTTTCTCATCCGTGTACATATATACATATATAAGCACTTTGAGTTCAATTCTTATTTAGACGTCAATAATGTTTGTATTTTTTTAGTACAACGAATCCTTAAATATTTTATCGTTATAACGAGGCTCTCTTTTAAATTCGATCGTCGATTGACTTTATACCGATATGTATACTCATTTCTACATTCGCGAGTAAATTTTGCAGCAACATTTAACAACGCTTATATAATTAAATAACGAATAAACAAACGAAATTAAAGCTTAGACGAATTGTAATGGACGTTACAATATATGTATTGCAATATTTCTGATAACGTACGACATAAATCAGAAAATCAATTTACATAAATCTAGCAAGTGGCGCGCGCGCGTATGTAGCCAACGGCTAAAATGCAAAAACTTTTTATTAGCATTAAAATTAAATCGTTAGAATTTTTAAAGTCCACTTGAATTCGATTTAAAAATAACATAAAAAAAAAATTCAATATATATCGTCTTTAATATTACATCAATTATTCGTGATAATTTTTATAATTATTTTTCACGACTAGCTGCATTAATGATTAAAGGATTAGTCTAGATTTTCATGTGAATTATTAAACGTAGAGTGTGATATAGTTACGATTATAAATTCAAATTTTAAACTTTATTTTTTTAACGCCAGCCTCGATATTACTTTCTCGATTTTCGAAAATGGTCGTAAATAATCTAGCAAAAGAGTTGATTTTGAAACTTTTTCACTTATTAAGACCTTCGGTTATGCTGTAATTAAACCTTTATTGATAATCGCCAGCAATTTAGAAAAAAAAAAAAAAATAATAATAAAATAAAATAAAATAAAATATAAATTATATAACGAAGAAAATTACGGTTATTACAACGCTTAAAAAAAAAACTTAAAAATTAAGATGAAATGTGATACTTGGCAATGTTGTAAACAAAAAATTTATGTAAGTTTGAATTTTCTTAGTTCGGAATAAATTAAAGTTATCGTTTATTATTTACATTTATATATAAGTATATAAACTGCATTGAAAAATTTTGTCTAACAAATTAAAAATTTTAATTTAATAAAAAAAAAAAAAAAAAAAAAAAAAAATTATAAAAATCGCTTTGCGATCGTTAAAATAATAAAAAAATTAAATATTTACGTTTGAATATTTTTAAATATATAAATTAAAACAAACCGGTTGAAAAAAAAAAATGTTCGCGCACGAAAAATTAAAAAAATTTTTCGTTATCGATCGATAAAAATAGATTTTTCGATGCGAGCTCTTTTACCACGTATTAGATAAAAGCGCATCGTTGAGCCTTTAATTTAAAATTCGCATAAAGCGAGCGATTAAAATTTTACCAACGATAATTAATTATTGACTAATTCCGCCGTATGAGGCGCTTGGGTTATCCCGGAGTATAATAATCGCAATAATATATCCAACTCCCGTGTGAATTTCCATCCTCGAAGCACGCAGGATGCGTATAAGATATTTTCTTGTAATTCCTTGCTTGTGCGCATCGTTTCTTCTATCTTTATTCGCGTTCCTCTCTCTCTCTCTCTCTCCCCCTCTTCTTAGCTTGTGTGATTTCTTCGCTTCTCGCGTTCACTCGCGTTCCTTTTTCTCGCTCCTTTTTTTATTCTCTATATCTGCCGAGCCGCCTTGTCTCTCGAGAAAGAAATAATTCAAACGGCGAAAACCTATAATTTTCGGTGTGCCCAGTTCTCTCTCTCTCTCTCTCTCTCTCTTACTCGCGTTCTTTCTTCGTTTCTGTAAGTCGCGCGGCGTATAGCCGGCGAGACAACGCCGAGATGAGATGCGTATCTTTTTGGAAACGAAAAATAAAAATAATACAAAAAAAAAAAAAAAAAAAAAGAAGTATCATCGACTTTCAATCAGCGCGTTTATTACAAACGCGAAATGCCAAAATGAGCGCGTCACCACGCGTATACACACGTCGCCGACCTCATTGGAAGATCGACCGCAAAGGCACGCGACGTCTTTTTCCTTGCTGAAATATATTCCCGATTCTTTTTTCTCTCTCTCTCTTTCTCTCTCTCTCTCTCTTTATTCTTGCGTTCTTTCTTTTTATTTTGAATAGAAACTTATTTGCGTTGCGCGTTTATTTTTCGAGGAAATGAGAATTTTTTTTTTTTTTAATCTTGTTAACAATTTTTAAGCTTTTTTGAGTGGTTATGTTTTTGAGTTATAATGGCAAAACTTGTTATATTTATTTATAAAAATTCGTTCAAAGTGTACAAATATTTTTACAATCATAACATCTTATTTTTGCAAAGCGTTTACAGTTTAAAACTATTGTTTCGTAAAATAAATTGATTTTTACAAACACAGATATTGTTGAAAACGTCGACAGTGGATTAAAAAATTACATTGTAGAGATGAATTGAATTTTAGATTATTAGTCATATATGTACGAAATCTACAAAATTTATTGCGTGTAATTAAAGTTTAAATTATTTATTGGAAATCAATGGAAATTTTAAATAATTTTGCTAAGAGATCAGTTTGTAATTAAAAATTGTAAATATTCGTCTCTATATTTAACAACAATAAAGTAGAAACTATCTCAATATGTATTACAATTTAGCAATGAGTAGAGAAATTGTAATGCCAAAATTATAATGTAAACCGTTACATTCAATGTATAACGTCGTAATAAATCAAAGCATTTCATTAATTTTGACAAGCAAATGGATATATTTATCATTCGTTTGAAAATTCTAGAAATAAATTTGTATTCGTTTACACAACAAAGTAAATGATTTAAATGCAATATTTTCATCGAGTGAAAGCCAGTTAATTTTCAAAAGCTTCCGTAATCCTTTGAGCGTCTGTGTCTATACACGATTAGACTTTGGCACATTCTGTATATGTATATATATATATATATATATATATACATAGGCATGCACACACGAATAACGACTATTTGGCTAATTGCAATACGTCGTCGAGTGCAAACTCGGACTCGGCGAGTCGAGCCGGGCGCGACAAACGGCTCGACGAAGATGTCGGCCCTCGAAATAACGTGTAAACAGGAGCACGCTTAACGATTGTTAATTACTCTTGGCACAAGTTGCCTAGAAAGAGAGAAAGAGAGAAAGAGAGAGAGAGGAAGGGGGAAGGGTGAGTTAATACGATGCGCATAATATCGAATAAACTGTACTAATTATACGTGGTGAATGCGAAATAACCGATACGTTTTCGTTTTATTACTATACGATTACTAAGCGACGTATTATCGGATCGTTATTTCTTATTGTATATTTACATGCTTTGTTTTAGCTCGTTAAAAGATACTCTTTAAAACTGCGTAAACTCTGATAATCGATGCGAAAGTGATAAATTAAACATGTATTGAGTTAGTAATGTGAAATAATAAATTGATTGATAACAATGGATAATACATGTGTTTGTTTTTTAAACTTAATTTAAAAGTTATCGATACAAATTTCTAAGATGTCAACCATCGTTCAACTGATATGTTCAATTAAATTTATAATCAATTAAAAGTTTAACGAAAAAAAAAAGTAAATAAACCTCTAAAATAAAAAATTTAAATCAAAATTTTCTGTAAATTTTTTTGCTTAAAAATAAAATTATAATTAATAAGAAATTAATACCAAAAAAATATTTATCAATTAATTAGCATCAAAGCGTCGAGTAAACAAAAAAAGCAAACACCGTACAGTTATCGAAATTGGGCCAAGCCTTAATTCGCTCAAGTACCAAGAAAAAAAGAAGATAAAAATTGAGAAAGAGAGAGAAAGAAAGAGAGAGAGAGAGAGAGGGGGAGGGGAGGGAGAAATAGAGAGCACTTGTTCGGCTTATTGTTTCTCTAACAATATGTATTTAGCACGTGCTTTGTCCTTACGTAAGCACAATAAGGAGAAATGGCGAAGTGAAAAAAAAAATACATAGAGGAAACGATGACGATAATAAAGGATGCTAAATATAAATACACGTGGAATCTCGCGATAGATGTATACGTGGGTATGAAGTAGTAGTGGGTACGAAAAAGAGAAATGAAACAAAAATAAAACGTCGCTCGGCAGATACGTCGCTTATAAGTGGAAAGAAAGGTATAAGACAAAATGGAAAAAAAATCTAATTTAACGTAATGGATGCAGAATGGTGTAAGATTGACGAATAAAATTTGTTCCTCGTCGTATGGTAAAATAAATAAAATATAATTCGAATATATTTTTTGCGTTTATCTATTCGCAAAATAAATAAATAAATTTATGAGTACAGTAATGATAAAAAAAAAAAAAAAAAAAAAATCAACGGAATTCGACAAGGAATAAGTTTAATGAAAGATTTCAAAAACATTGTCGAAGCATTCAAAGTAGCTCGAGTCGACAGTAAAGATTATACGATAGAATTATGCTGTAGATTATTCTGTATATCTAAATAAGTGAAAATTTACTTATTAAAAGTCATTAATTTCAAAATAAATATACGTATAGATGGTATACACACACACATATATATATATATATATATATATATATATATATATATATATATATATAAAGAATACCATCACTTATCACGAAACGACGTTTTAACTTAGTCAAAAATTTACAAGGCAACGCGCACGTGTGTGTGTGTGTGTGTGTGTGTGTGTGTGTGTACGCTGCGTAAAATAAATCGAAAACTATACGAGTCAAGAAAATTTAGAAAGGAAATATAGCGCAAGCGAGGCGGGGAATAAGAGCTTAAGCGCATTGTGCGAAATGTCCAGGTAGAAAAATTCACGTGACTATACGACGCCCTATATATACAATATATCGACACGTAGATACACGACAAGACGGAAACGACCACGGAATAAGAATTCGGAAAAGTCTTCGGGTCGTAGCATCGATTGCTTTATTGCGGTGATTCACGGATTAATTTTCGCTCACCGCTGGCTTACACGCCAATATAATTGTTACGACGCTTTCTCCGTAAAAGCCGCTTGTATAAGAATAAAACCGAAAATCCGAAATTGCCTTCGAAAATGTGCTTCTCTCTACGTTGGTTGAAAACACGTGCTGTATATAATATTCTTGAGTATAATATTGCTTCGTGCGTACTTTGTAATTGCGACGAGAGACGCTATATAACAATTTTGTACTTGAAATATTTTTATTTAGACGTGTAAAATTTTTATTATAATTTTGTGTATATAAATATAATTCGTTCGTAACTGTAACACGGATACGTAGAATCGCGATGTAATAATTGTTATAATACAAATGTTGTATTGTAACAATTATTAGGTTAGGTACAATTAAAACTAATATTTCCGAGATACCTTTCATAGAATTGATCAAACATTTAGATTTAAAAAAATATTTGCCGATATGCATCGTTCCAACAATTCATTATCGAGCTCCGTTTACCTCATACACGTTTATCATTTGCATATTTACAAGTCATGTAA
>OX465096.1:54584026-54599026 GCA_949987625.1 Chalcis sispes
GAAATGTAGATTTTAATTCAACTAATCATAAAATCATATTTATTCGACAGTATATTTTCAATATTTTGAATTTAAAAAATTGATCTACGAATACGAGCGAGTTTTAAATATTAAAATAATTTCAAAGTTCCTCGAGTAATATTTTTCACTTTTAATTTAATGAATCTTCATTAAAAGCAATAATAAAGAATTTTATTCTTTCGTTTCATTAAATTTCAGAACCGACAAGTTGAAAATCAAATGATTCATAAAGGCAATGAAAAAATATTCGTTCACTCTGTACTTATAATTAATATTATTTCATTTTATTTTGAAACGGAAAATTTGTGAATTTATTAAATTATTAAAAATTTTGGGAATCATTGCACAATTATTAAAAGTATTTTTGAATGTGCAAACAATTAACTAAATATTAAACTGGCGAATAACACAGACTGGAATAAGCGATATACTTATTCACTTTAAACAAAATATAAAAGTTTTATTAATAAAAGTACTGTTTATAAGAATTTACGAATTATTATGTATTTTATAGCGTTAAAACGACACAAAAATCATCGATGGCTCTCTGATCTTATCGGCAAACAAATCAATTTTTGAAAAACTGTCGAAAAAATTGATAAACAAATTTAATCAATTAGATTAGTTCAGAGTTGTTATTTATACAAAGATGTAATGAAAGTCTGTCGCGAGTCTCCAAAGGTTACATTATTAAACGGCAATGTCCTTTCTTCCACATTTTCATCAAAACATAGAAAAGGCTGCGGTATTTAAAGTATTAAAGATGTCGATCTCAATATAATGAGCTAAGCTGATATATTGAGGATATGAAATTCAGCAAATTTTCCTGGATTATTGCCATACTCCTGCATAATCTAAACGAATTAGATACTTATCAATTGATGTAGCGGGACTCTAATTCATTCGAAAGTTGTACTGCCACATTTTAGCTACGTCACATTACGTTGTCGAGTATATGTAAACTTTATTCTTTATTCATTGAAATTTATTATTACATTGATAATTCACGACGGCGAATGAGATACGCAATCGATATTGTAATATCACGGCAGTCGGTAATGGAGAAAACTAATCTAATTATTTCTATTTTAGTGGGATTAAAATCTATATCGTGCACTAATATTATTATTGCACTAACACACAGTAGATGTAGTGTACCTATAGGTTAGGAATTGAAAATCAGTCACTTTCTTAATATGTATTATTTAATTATTCGAAAGTATCTTTTACATATTTCATAAAATATTGAATGCAACAAGTCGAAGATATTGCAAATTTTATATAGTTTACTTTCAGAATTCGCTTCTTATATTGTGCCAAAAGATAATTTTCTTACACTTGGGTGTAAATAATCATTGGACGTTCTTTTGTAACACATTATATTCCGTCGAATAATACCGGAAATAACCTGTACCATAATTTGTAACTTTTCCGACTCGTGTTATAAATAATTATTATCGAATGAATATAAAAATTAAATAAAGAAATAGACATAGTTTAAAAAAAAAAAACAAATTTAAAAAATAATCAAGCAACTCAAATAAATATTATTACGATTTATAAGAAAAACTGATCAAATTATTCAATAACTAGCAAATTGTCTGTATTGTGTTTAACAATATTTTTAGTCAAGATTTATATCACTTATAACGGATATCGAAGCAATTTCTATTTCAATCGCATATAATGATAAAAATATAACAATTTATACCCTATACTGCAGTAATAAATACGAAATGTAACACGAAATGGAAAGACTGTCATTAAAATCATTATAAAAAAAATTATTTTAATTTATCTTATTGGGTAATTTTAATGGCTACAAACTTGAATAGGATTTAGTTAAAAAGGATTTAAAAGAATTGAAAATAATAACAATAATATAATGCTACTAAACGATTCTTCTCCTACTCCTACTCCTACTTTAACTCTCTTCACTTACAGAAGATATCCCATACAATAGTGATCATTTTCTTATTATTATTAGTCTAGATAAAAGAATAATTAATCTTACCATACATAGGAACAACATATAAAATGAATTTTTATTTAATTATTTTTACTTGATAAATTTCACAAAATCATAATGTGATAGAAATTTAAAAGTTCAATGTTAATAATGTTAATTAATCTAATTTATAAAGTGTAAATCAAGCTTGATTACTTTTTGCTAATGGTTTTACACTATTTAATATTCAAACAAAATTTTTTTTTTTTATAAATTGTATTTTTTTTTTTTTTTTTTTTTTATAGTATAAATTAAATGTTAATTTAAAGCAAAATTTGATATTCTTTTTAATAGTAATTACCAATGAGATATTTGAATAATTCGAAAAATTACTTTTAAATAATAAAAGTCATAAAATCAACGGCAAAACTAGTCAATTTAATATTTTGTCACAAATAAATTATTAAATCATCAATACAATATTTCAAAGATAATTTGTAACTATGATAAAAAAAAAATTATAATTTTTAAATAATGAATATTTCTTTTAAATTATAAAAATTTTAAATGTAACAATATATAAATTATCAGAAATTAAATAAACTTTAGAAGTTTTAATTTCCTTGAATAAAAAGTTTTTTTAATAATTTTTTCAATATATTATTTCAATTTTAATAATAACGACAACGCGACGAAAATAAAACAATTTATTACAATAGATGTAATTCAATAAATGTTGGAAGATGAATGAATTGTCTCAGAGAATTAATTCAGGTACCTGACTTTAATTGAATGTAACCATTCAATGGAGTGTTCAGAGAACTCTCGAAACTTGTCGAATCAAAGCCATAACTATTGTTATTAATTTTTCATTGTATTGAAACATCAAGTGAAATATATTGAGTAATAAATTTGTAAATTATAAACTATTATATGGAATTAACGATATTAAATTTATTTTTGAAATTGTAAATTTTTTAACTTAACTTCCTATAGTTGTCAATCAATATAGTATATTTTATATATTTTTTAAACATAAAGAATATTATCGAATGAAAATAAATTATATCAGAAGTTTGAAAAATTGATTAATTGTTCATATAGAAATTGTTATTATGCATCAAATTTTTTTCATAAAATTCGTTTAAAATTTTATCTCACCTATACAGAAATCATTTGGAGTTTAACACAAAGAAAAAAAAAAAATGTAAAAATATGTGTTAAGGCTGTTTAAAATTATCGATTTTTACCTCGTTCGAACAAAATTTTTCACGATCCGTTAAAATTTCAATTTTGACGAACGCTCCACACATGAACCGAGCAGCAATTAACGTACAAAGATCGATGGTTTACACAAACTTATTCTCGACTCCCATACACCCCCCCCCCACACACACACACACATACATACATACACTTACGTTTAGACGCGAAGAAACTTAGGATACAGTCCGCCGTCGACGCTTCGTCCAAACGTTCACTCTCACTCTCACTCACTCACTCACTCTCTCTCTCTCTTACTAACTCTCGGTCGCCTACAGTACCGTTAGCGTACAACGTTATTAATCACTGGACTAGCTGGCGCGCGCAGGTCTTGCGAACTTAATTAATTAAATAATATAATGCTCGAGCGCGGAAGGAAGAGACGGGCGCCACGGCGCTTGTACGTGCGAAAGCCCCGCGCTCGTGTGTACGTGTGTACGAGGCGCTTATACACAGTTGAAACACAGCCGGGTTAGCCCGACTATCGGAAGCGTCCATCAACGGCAGCCACCCCCGCCTCTCTCCCCCCCGAGGGCATTGTTTCCCTCGCGCGTCCGGTCTCCTTCCGGCTCGAAGAACCAGCCCCGCGTGATACTTGTAACGTAGCCGCGCGTTATTTGTGCATTTGTGTCCCTGGGTGTGGGTGCAGCGTGCATGTGTTTATGTGTGCGTCTATGTGTCGTAAGCAAAAGCCAGCCGTTAACGACGTTGCGTCCTAACGAGTGCAAGCGTTCGGGATGACGAGCTACGAGGCCGCGGCAAAGTTTCTAATTAGATTAAGCGAGTATCGCGGGATACTTGTGTACGAGTACGCATAGACGTATGCATACACACGCAGAATCGATTTCGTTGCCATGGAAAGAAGAGGGGGGAGTTAAAAAAAAAATATCGTTACCGCGTGCCACTGTCAAAACTTCTCCCCAATCTCTTTGTACGCTAAGTTTTGTCGTGCGCTTTTCTTACTCACGCTTGCTTTATAGTTTCGTTTCTTAACGAGTCGAAGTTGCGCGAGGCCGAACGTTGCGAGGAACTCTCTCACCGAGGCATTAGATTAATGCAAAGCGGTCAAACTGTCGAACTAAGTTGCACGGAATGGAGAATTTTTTAATTTTTGATTTTTCAGTTTTTTTTCGTAAACTTTGCTTTATTTGGTTGTAAATTTAAACTTTCGATAATTCTTGAATTAATTTTGACATTTTTTTGGAATTTAAATATTTATGACGTTTTAAAGGTAATTGTAAACAAAATAGTAGAGAATTTATTTTTTCCGTCGCTTTTTCGCGTAAATTTATATGTTATAAGTAAAATTTTTTTTTTTGATAAATTTTAAACATTCTTAACATTTAAAAATATAAATTTTCAACCAATTATAATTCATAACACATTTAAATATATATATATTTTAAAAAAGATGCAGTAAGTAATTATAATTTAAGCGGAAATTTCGAATCTAAAACTCTCTTTTAATCAGACTGGAAATATTTTACAACCGCTCGCGTAAAAAATTATAACGATGTCCAGTTATTTATTCAAGTAGTCAAAAAATATAAACTCAATTTTATAATCAATAAATCATCGAACTGCAATACAATATTCTTTTATTATTTCAATTTTTAAGAAATTTATTTTCCATGTACATATAAGAACTTTGCTTATTTCAGCCTGGATAACAAAAACGAGAACAGTTTTCGTGTAATTTTCTCTTCACCTCTTTGTTCTAAAGCGCACACGTATACTAAATTTTGATTAACGTACGCTCGAAATTGGAGGATATACTCGTATATAAA
Organism: Chalcis sispes; assembly: GCA_949987625.1. Taxonomy (NCBI): domain Eukaryota; kingdom Metazoa; phylum Arthropoda; class Insecta; order Hymenoptera; family Chalcididae; genus Chalcis; species Chalcis sispes. The sequence goes on from OX465096.1 coordinate 54,589,046, forward strand.
AAAGTAAATTCGCAAAATGCGAAAATGGTTTAAATCGCTTGTCTCTGTAAAAATATATATTATATATATATACATATACATGTATACCTCGATACACGTACATAGGACGAAGGAGGTTGCATATTATAACCTCGCGGCGCTAATTATATCGCGCGTTATTAATTTATTATCCATGGCGAACGAGCGGGCGCGCGCGGGGGATTGCGTATACACACCCGGTAAAATTCTTCTCCCTTTCAACCGGAACGATTCGAGGATTCCTATAGCGAGTTTCGTCATATGTATATATATATATATATACATACGTGTATAAAGTAGACGGGAGAGAGAGAGAGAGAAGAGAATGGAGGAGAGGCACACATACGAAAATCCCGTCCATCTCCGAGGCATTTTAGCATCCGCCGGCACCCCCTTCGGTCTTCTACTCTCTGCTACTTCCCCGTGCTTTCTTCCCTCCGTCCTCCTCCTCCTCCTCGCCCTTCGCTCCCCCCTCCCCCTTAAAATTCCCCCTTAACGCTAATTTATCTTAATTACATTCTACGTGCGTCGGCATGTGCCTCGAGAGAGGGAGACAGAGACGTCGGCAGAAGCTGTATATACATGTATACATGTATATATAGGAGTCGAGGGAGAGAAATTATATAAAGGCGTCTCTCGTGCCGGCCATCGCGCGCGCATGACCCTTACGTGTGCGCATGTGTGTATACGTGTGCTGGTCCAGTCTGTACGCTTTCTCTCTCTCTCTCTCTCTCTCTCTCTCTCTCTCTCTTTCTAGCTTTGTGTAACTTACCTCGTTACGTGCTCGCGAGGATTAAAAAGCTCTACCCCCTTATCCTTGCTTGTCCGGCTTGGCTTGGCTTCGCTTCTAGATACTTGTTACTTGTGCTTTAAAACGAACCATGAGATATAACGAATTTACGAATGGCTTTTATTTTTTCTTTGGCGATACACTTGCGAATACACCGCAAATTTAACGATTGTTTTTTTCGACTTTTTCGACTGGTGATATTTTTCTTTTTTATTTTAAGTTTTTGAACGCTCGTTAAGTAAACTATTGATGTTAAATAATAATGTCAAGTTACTAGAATTTGAATACGTGTATAGAATTTAATTTATCGATTATGTAAATAAATTTTAATCTAATAAGTTACAGAATTTTAAATGTGAAAAAAAAATTCAGAGAAAAATGAAAACTTTTTAAATAGTTTTTAATAAAATGATATTTCTTCTTTTTAATATTTTGATAAAAGGTGAAAACTTTAAAGTATATATATATATATGCATACTAATGTTCAATTATAATTATATTATGATAAATTATTTCGTTTATTTGTTACACATGGTCGAGTTTTCTTATAATTCTTATGACATATAATACAAGCGCAATAACAAATATTTCAAACTCTATCAATTACGTTGTAAACTTTTTATTCTACGTTTCAAAACAATTAATAAACCGAAAAACTGATATTTTTAAATATCAATGTTCTTAAAGTTAAATTGCAATAAAGGCATATTTATTGCATTGAAAAACTTTTAGAAATATTACTGTCAAAAAAAAAAAAAAAAAAAAAAAAAACAAATCATAAGAAAAAAAAGAAAAGAAACAAAACGGATAAAATAATCCAATGCAAATATTATCGATAAGTCAAAGATTGCAACAATTACACAACCGGCATCAAACCAAGCAACGTTTTAAAGAGGCCGACAACGAAGCGCGACATTAAATAATTCCTTGCGTAAAACGCGCGATCAAGTTCCAAGCAATTGACTGCGTAGTTTTTATCCAATTCCCAGCAGTTTAATTATGCGCGAGAGCGCGCGCGCGCGCTCCTCGTTCGAAACGTTGCACCCTTCCTTACCTCCCATTTCTCTCTCTCTCTCTCTCTCTCTCTCTCTCTCTCTCTCTGTCTTTCTGAAAACCTCCATCACCCCTCTCTCACTCGTTCTCCATCTCGCGTTAATTATCCAGGCATCGTATCTTGCACGTATATAGACGAGTGAGAGAGAGAGAGAGAGAGAGAATCATTCTCTGCTCGAGAGAATCGACTTGGTCTCGCACATCTAATTTGCATGGGGAGAGACAGAGATAGAGAGAGAGAGAGAAGATGGAGATGAGACTGTATATACACGGAAGCGTACAGGACTATCCTATATACCTCTAGTGTACGAGTACAACGTTCATTTTACGTATACGATGGGTTTCTCTCGGTCAGAAATCCGTTCGGCGTCCTAAGGCGCTCTCTCAACTTTCGAGAGCTTGCAGCCTCGTTGCCATGGAGAATGTATACATATATACATATATGTATATACGCGTAGATATATATATATGTACATAAGCACGAGGATGAGCAACGACGCGGCCAAGGTCCAATGTACGCACCGGCGTTATGCCGCTTCCACACGTACAGTATTCCTTCTCTCTCTCTCTCTCTCTCTCTCTCTCTTTCACCCCCTTCTAGAAATTACCTCTTATCTTCGAAGAGCAAGGAGGCCCTACGCGCTGAATCCTAATGCTCAATCTCAAGATAAACGCCGTGCTTTACTCTCTCTCTCTCTCTCTCTCTCTTTGGTTATTAGATTCCCATAGCACTATCTCTCTCTTTCACTCACTCAAGCTTTACTTTTCTCTTTATCTGACATCCATATGGGGAGAGAGAAATGCGTGCTTGCGACGAAGATTTTCTCTCTCTCTCTCTCTCTTTCTATCTTTCTCTTCCACGCTTAAAATTGAAAAGGAGGAGAAGACGACGATAAGGTTGTTGCCGGCGCTGCTGTTTGTCGAACTTTTTAGTCAAACGAATTCGTAATTGCTTTTGTGCGAACGCCTAATTCGAGTTTAAATGGGTAAAACTCTTATGGTGTCTCTTTATATGTATACGTACATATATTTATACGTATAAGCGCGTACGCGTGGACTGTGCATTGGATATGCATAATTTTCAATTATGCGAATTTCGCTGTTTCTCTCTCTCTCTCTCTCTCTCTCTCTCTCGCCAGCGTGCAAGTTCCCAAAACGTGTGTTTAACGTTTAATTATGAAAATCGGTTCGGCAGCGTGTACACACATACGCACACGAGGCGAGAAAAGGGAGGGAGAATAAAACGATGAGCCTTAAGCGTTCGTGCGACTTTGGGCGTATGTGTGTGTTTTTGTTTAATTTTGTAATAAATTGGCTCGGCATGTTTATATTTTAGGGTCGAGTTTAGATAAGATTGAAAGTATTATATATAGGATGAAAATGAAAATTATTGTTTAATTTACTTTACTATTATTTATGGTTATTAAAACATTTATAAAAAACGTTATTTTAAGAAATTAAATTATTTGCGTCTGCAATTATACTTAAAATAAATATAATTTAAAATAAAAAAAAAAAAAAAAAAAAAAATTAAAATTTCATTTTAAATTGCTTCAAAAAAGAGATTTACCGAGATTTACATTTAAGTATCTATCAATCTTGTTATTTTGAATCTTATTTTGTATTCTTGTCAGATACATTTTTATAAATAGAACGAAATAACTTCGCTAAAATACGTTTTAGAAAATTTAAAAATATTTTGCAAAACTTTTTCACCTTTTTTTTTTTTATGAACAATAACAACATTTCGAAGCTTTAAAAAATTAGAAGTTTCATTAAAAATAAGTATTTTTTAATAAAACAAACGTTTGAATATACAATACTATAACGAAAAAGCTGAAAATGACTATGAAAAGTAACGTTTAATTTTTATAAACAAGAATATTTTAAAATTCAACGTTCATAAATTTACTTGCATCCATACATATATACGCGTTGACGATGTAATTAACAAAAAGCTCCAGAAATCAAGCTCCTATACGTGAATTCTCCAAATGTACCAAAAGCAAAGAGCGACGTCTGTTTTTTTTTTCGACAAACCACACTTTCGCATATATAAATAAACCTACACACACGCACATGTACACACGTGGACGAAGTTCATATTCACGTGCGTAGACTTGGGCGTTCAGTAGGATCAACCCCTTTTCTTTAGCTCGTCCAGCTGACACTCCTTTCTCTTTGCAACCGCTATGCTACTTTGTTTCACACGTTAGACCACTGTATATATATATATATATATATATATATACACACGTGGAAATAAAGTTTTGGTATGCGTGGACTCAACGGCCGCTTTAACTTATTCCCCTACCTCTCGCTGTCTTTTACATATGCGCGTTGTACTAACGCGTGTGCGTAAGAGCTTCCGTGAAGTTTTTTAAAAAAATAAAGAAAAAGATGTATACGTGACGAATGTGTCAGCGATCTAACGTGGTTATTAAATATTTATTGAAAATTATGTTTGTGAAAACGTGATTATAATAAATTGTAATTGATTTAGTATGAACATAAGTGTACCGAAATAATTTTTCACAAAATTAACAGCGCAAATTGATAATATCTTAAAAATTAAAAGTTTTAATTCTATATAGTTTGAAAGTAAAATAATTGCAGAATAAATTTTGATTACGTGTTTTAAATTAATGTTTTTTCAATGATTAATATGTGTATTTAATTAAAGCTAAAAATTTATTTATATAAATTAAATATTTCAATCAACTTTTTAAATTTTTCATTATATTAAATGGTAATTGACATTTATTATTAAAAAAGTATTTACGATTTGATATAAGTAATTAAATTCGTAATTTGAGTACAAATTATTGAAATAACGTTAAAAAAAAAAAAAGATAGAAAGAAATTTTCGCGTGATGTTTACTCCAACGTAATAAATTTGACGTAAAAAGTAAGTAGTAAAAGTAAAATAAAGCACAAATGCCATGTACACATCACCGTACCTATATATGTCATATACACGACGTCAGACATACATTAGCACATACGCGCATTGATAAATAAAAAATCAGCTAATTTTAAGGTAAGCGAGTATATAGACTCCTCCGTGTAAAAAACTGCCATCGAGTTCGAGCCGAACGACGAAAAAAAAGGGAGAAAAAAAAAATACGTCGGCTTTGGCTAGAAAAAAAAAAGTGTATACGCATTGCGTAAGAGCGAGAGAGAGAGAGAGAGATCTCGGACGCTACACATACGGGATGAAAAGGGAGGGGAAGAATCGCGGCCGTGTTTTATTTAAGGGGCAGAAAATTATTAAACAAGCAAAGCAGAAACCCTTACGCCGTTGGTGCCTCGAAACTCCTGGGTCCTCCTCGCAATGTCCATGGTCAAGGGAGAGAAGGAGACGGAATTCGAGAGAAGGGAGATTGTGCGCGGGTGTGTATACCGTGTGTGTACGAATACGCGGAGCTCTATCGCGTTCTTTCTCCCTCACTCTCTCTCTCTCTCTTTCTCTCTCATATAAGCTTCAAGAACGAAGGGAGAGAGAGAGAGAGAGAGAGAGAGAGAGAGAAAGAAAAAGAAACCGACCTCCTACTCTTTCTCCTCTTGTTTCTCCACCTCGTCGTCGTCGTGCGAAAGAAGAGAAAGCGAGGGGGCTTTAAAAAAACGAGAGAGAGAGAGAGAGAGAGAGAGAAAGCAAGAGAGGCTTACAGGAAAAAGTAATGGAGGTTAAGACAAAGACGGCGGTAAGGGAGAAAGAGAAAGAGAGAGAGAGAGAGAGATGCTGATGGAAAATGAAAGCGGACGTTGCGGAGAAAGAGGGGACGCGAGAAAAAGAGAAAGTAAAGGGAACGGAAAAAAGGAGGAAAAAAAAGAAAAAATACATGTAGTTACTGCGAGAAAATTAGAAAAAATAACCCGATGTTTATTAACGGAGGAAAATAATAGTGATGAAATAAAAAGAAAAATAATAATCGAAGACCAGTTACGCGTTTAATTTTTCGCGATAAATAACGGATACACGAGTTTGTATGGGTGAAAAATCGATTCGAGCGAGCAATTACAGCGAAAATTAAATTATTAAAAATACGCGTCTAAGGAAAATTGAATGAAAATTTTAAATTTAATCGTATTTTTAAAATACCGCTCTATCTCATTTAATGCTATTTCAGAATTGATTAAATTATCTTTAAATTTACATCGATAAAAATTTTATTTTCTTACTCATTGACAAACTCGAAGAACATCAAAATTTGATTATATTTAATTGTAAATTACATTCGTTGATTACCAACACGCGTCTAAACATTTATTTATTGTTTTCTTCGCGCTTCGTCGTACAAAAAATTTATTAACAAAGGTGCGATTCGTCAAGGTAAAAACTTACATACGTTTACGCGTAAACGCGTAAAAGCTCAAATGATTTAAGAACGTTCATTTTGCGTTATATTAAAGATTGATCGAAACGCGTATATTCGTATATAAACGCGCACACATTGAAATTTCACGAATACGGATAAACCGAATGTTAATTTAAGCTCCGAAGGAAAATACGCGTCGAGCGCGAGGAAAGAGAAGACGTGGCCGTCGATGAGAGAAGAGCCAAGGTTCGCGTTCGAAAGGAGAAAGAGAAAGAGAGAGTACGAGCAAGAGAAATTGCTCACGTTCAGCTGAGGAGAGAAAGCGCTTGAAACGGAAGGAAAGAGGGAGCGAGCGAGTGGCTAGTCCGGCTACAGAGCGTGTGTGCGTGTGTGTGCGACTTCGTCTTCTAAAGCGAAATCGAGGGTGGCCGAAAGAGAGAGAGAGAGAGAGAGAGCGCACCTTGTAGATAAGCGAGTCTGAAAGAGACCAAGAGAGAGAGAGAGAGAGAGACAAGCACTGTCGCTGAGTACACTGTGTGTGAAAGTAGAGGAAGGAGAGAGGCCGATTTGCAAGTAAGAGAACGAGATAAACGTCGTTGGTCGTGAGGGAGGAGAAGACGGGAGGAAGGCAAGGGGTGGGAAAGGAAGGGTGTGAGTAAGAGAACGAGAGAGAAAGAGAGACGAACGTGTATGGCGAGCGCGGACGGCCAAGAGGGTGTACAGCGGCCAAGAGAGCGAGAACGAGAAAGAGAGTGAAAGGGAGATGGAAAGGAAACGAGTGTGTGTGTGTGTGTGAGAGAGAGAGAGAGAGAGAGAGAGAGGGTGGTGCTTTAGTCCGGAGCTCTATCTCCTGCACTCCTAACTAACATGTATTTTGCATAAAGCTTACATTACTTGAATTACAATGCTCCGGCTTACTCTCATTCTCTCTCTCTCTCTCTCTCCCTCTCTCTTTCCTTTTCTCACACACGACCTATCCATCCTTGTCTCTTCCCATATCTTCCAATCTTCCTTACTCTCTCTTTTTTGCTTTTGCTATCTTCGACTATACCACACATACACACACACACACACATTTACTTATAACGCGTATGTATATAAGCTCGAAAATTCACCAATACTCGCGCGTGCGTGACGCAGGAGTGCTACATATGCGCTCCGTTCTAAACTATATACACTTTTATGCATATACATGCATACGTACATATATATACATACATATACATACTATATATATGTATATCTATTACTCTTATGGCAGAGATGCTGCACGCGATGTAAATTGCTTCGTAAGAGCGAGAGAAAGCTTGTAAGCGCGAGACGCGATTCTGTGCGAGCAGTTACTTGTGCACTTGCGTCTTGCGCGCGTATATACTAGTACTCGTATGTGTGTTGTTATCAGTCGCACCGATTGCAAACGTTGAATCGGTACGGCGACTGAGTTTAAACTCGAGAAATGTATATGCAGGGAAATGAAAAATCGGAAAAAAAAGTTGCAAATAATGTTTGCTTTAGTGAGATTTTGCAACATTTTTTTTGTCCCGAAATTTTAAATTATGTGTAAGTATGGTTATTAAGGTGTCGGAATGTTCATTTTTGTAATGTTCTAGTAATATAACGATTACAGGAGAAAGATTGCGTTATACAATAAAAACTACCTTATTTGAATATATTAAAGTATGTGCGAGCATGAAATATTTCTTTACATAGATATGTATTTAAATTTTTTTATAATTATATTTTAATTTTAAATTATTGTATTGAATTTCGTTTGTATTATTAGTTACAATTATAATTGAAAATTATTTTCAATTTCAACCTATAATAAAACGCTCTATTTTGACGAACCACATTCCTCTCAATTTTGTAAGATTCATCATTTGTATCTTTGATATCTTATTTAAATCTGCATTGGAAATAAAAATTCTCCATTTGTCAATGAAACGTTAATATATTATCAAATAAAATGTTTTGACGTCGAATTTTTATACCCTTGAGTTGATTATTTATTTCAAAACATTTATACAAAGTATAAAAATAAAAAAAAAAAAAAATGAATTCCTAATTTCATAAATTTTTTCATTTATTAGAATGAATTTAAATTATCTATCGGTTAGAATAAAATTATTTTTTAATTGTTTTAAATTCTCTTTTTGTAAATATACAACATTTTATAAAATAAAGTTCAATCTTGATATAATTTTAATTTACGTAAATGACCAAATTATAATTTTTTGAACATATTATTCTATCTTTAGAAAATGCCGGGAATGTCCACTCGTATTGAATGAGGGAGAAAGAGCAAACGAGAGAGAAAGAGAGTGAGTGAGCAAGAGAGAGAGAGAGAGAGAGAGAAAGGAAAAGAGAAAGATACGGGTAAAGGCGTCGGGGTGGCAAAAGTGAAAGGATAAAAATTAGATAATGGGAATTTATGTAAGACCAGGGAAAGAGGAAGAGAGAGATTCGGGTTTTCGCATTAGTCGGTATTATATATAGCTTTGGGAGAGAGAGCGACCGAGAGAGAAAGAGAGAGAGAGAGAGAAAGCGCGGAGAATCCCAGAGCCGCTAGCAGCGGCGGCAACAGCAGCCCTCACTGCGGGCAAAAAGGGAAGACGTGCGCCCGTACTAGTCGGCGATGTAGCGAGAAAGAGAGAGAGAGATGGAAAGAGAGAGTCTCGGGTCAGCGTCGGGGAAATTCATTATCTCAGTCATTCCGTTGCCTTATCGCGCTTCATATAATTGATAGTTAAGCGGCTTAAGGTCGCGCGTGATTTCAGGTCGAATCGCTGCACAGATGCGGATTGAGATTCCGGCCGCGCGACTCTCTTTCTCTCTCACTCTCTCTTACCCGATCCGATGTATACGAGAGAAGAGCAGTAAGCGCCCGCTCAGCTTCTCCTCGATTCTTCTTCTTCTTCTCTCTCCTTTTCCTTTTCGCTTCAAACTCGCGTTCTTTGCTTCAAATCACTCTTTTATGCTAAAACTTGACTTTCCACGATTACACGGCTTTTGCTTCTCTCGATCTTTCATTTTTCTTTATTTTTCCTTTTTTTTTTTTTTTTTTTTTTTTTTTATTAACCTTTATGTTTTTTCTCCTTTTTTAATTTTTTTAAATTTTCATTGGTCAATTGTTGCCATTTAAATTACGCGATGTATTATTTTTCTTTCTAATTTTCTAAAGTAAATTCAATTTCGTTGTACAAAATCGATAAAGTTTATTTTGAAGATTATTCTTGCAACTCTTCAATTTTATAGCATACGATGTTTATTAAATAATAAATAAAGAATTATAATAATAGTTTCTTTAATATTTACAAACAATGTTGTTTTATTTTTTATAAAATTTCATAGAATTTCTTAAGTTTATTAAAAAAAAAAAAAAAAATTGTGATTATATTGATGATTATAAGCAAATAATAATTAGATTCAACAAAAAAATAGTATACATTACCTATAACTATTAAATTTTAATTTATCTGAAATCAACTTAACGAATTTTATAAAATTAATATAGTAAAAAATAGTTTTCAAAGCGATCGCAACAACTCCCAACCGTATTAAACCGTAAGAAAAGACAACAAAGATAAAACCCATACGATCTCGAGGAAGCTTTCAAAACAGCCCTTAATAAGTGAAAAAAAAAAAAAGAAAAGAAAATAATCCAAAGCGAAAATAGTAAATTTGTAAAACGCGCGTATACAGGACCAATAAAACTAATCGCGCGTACGATTAACTCGCATATGCAGCGCGCGGACTAAGCGGGCCTCGTATACATACGTACGCGCCTTCTAACAACAACGA